>WBMW01005642.1:69625-129212 GCA_013396635.1 Penelope pileata | reverse complement strand
GGGGGGGGGAGAAGGGGGAAGGAGAGAATCGTAAAAGCTATATGAAATTATATCCCTCGTCTTTCCTAATCAAGGCTATTTTGGCATGTCATTCCTCAATGCAATAATAGGAAATATGGTTTCAAGCATATCTTTTGATGTCTCTTCTCACCATTTTTTTTTTTTTTTTTTTATTTCTGGAACACTATTTTTACTCTTAAGGTATCTTTCATTTCCCAGTTTACCAAATGATCATCTGTTAATTTTTCCTGATGATTCAGCTACTGTACTCAAACTTCCCAGGTAGTGAGTGCTTTTTGCTGTAATATTGAATAATATTATACTTATGATCTTCAATTTTGTTAATGCTCATGGCATACCTTCTACCTACTGTGAGTGCTGTTGGAACTCGGCACAGCACCAAAGATTGAGAACATGTAGAAGTATTTTTGAGCATCAAGGCCTTGAGCTGTAAAATTTTTATAGCAGGACTCTTACTTTTTGCTTCTGTGCAATACTGAAAACATTCTTGGCACTTACTATTTATTGCCCAATAGATCTTATGGGAAGCTGAGAGAAATGTAGAGAGAGCAGTGTCCTCTATTGTTGTTTCCTAAATATATTTGACAGCACTTTATCTTTGTGAATGGTTGATTTTTCAGTCTCTCCACCATGATTTGAACAGATCTTTTGTTCAGTAGCAAGTAAGATTAAAATAACAGAAAACCTTTTTCCTTTTTCTGTAAATAAGCATAATGAAAATACAACTGCAGAGCTACAGAAAGACATCAACGGGAGTAAGGGCAAGTGACAAATCAGCAATCATTTTTAATTCATATCCTATTAGGAAGTAACAATCTAAAATATGCAAAAATATGCAAGTAAAGCTTTTTTTTGGGGGGAGGGGGGGGAGGGGCAGTAGAGGCTGTAGGAGTTAATTTTTTACAGCTGTATACCAGCACATTATTTTTGATTCTCATTAAAGGGATTCAGACTGTACTATCTAATGTTACCAGATGGAAAGTTTCTTCTGCTACAGCAGTGAGGTTGAATTGCATTGGAAGGAAGACGATCTATCCTTTTACCGTGAATTGTTATAGGCCTCTATACTGCAGAGATTTATGCATCTTTTAATCTTGCACTTTTAAAAATCTGATTGCTTTTAATGGTGCTATGCAAAATATGAAAACGAGTGCAGTCTTTGGTTAAGCAGTATGTTCTGTCTCTCAAGACAAATATTTACAACGTTGTGTCAGCATATAAAAAAACCAGCAGAAGCTGTATTATTTTGAGTGCGTTTAATATGTCAGAGCCCTGTGTGTGGAAACGGCATTGACTGCATTGAGTCAGTCCATAAAGTACTACTTATTTTAAAGCCTCTGTACTTTGTTATATAAGTAAAAACTTAAGTAAAACACACTTATAAAACTTAATTATAAGCAAAAAATTATTTATAAGAAGCTGCATAATAGTAAAGTCATCCTTTTATTTTTTCTTAAATATAGTTTGGAATCGCATGAGACTTAAATTTCACAAAGTGCTACTTAAATATACCAAAGTCTGGGAAAACGCTGTGCAGTCTAGACTCTTCTGTCGAGGCTTTTTTTTTCCCTATAGTCTTACTAATATTAGTAAAGAGCAAAGTTAAAATCTTCACCTTTAGTAAAACAGGTGACCAGTGTTTCGACATGTTTTTCCTTTCCACTGTGAACTGTCTTATGTTAAATTCTACTATCTCACAAATGAGCTGTTGTAAAGTTACTATCAGTTTTGATACCTTTGATGCACTTTTATGTGACAACGTAAGTCAGAGTTTTTACTAATCTGACAAATTGTTTGATGCAGGAAGTATAGTTATATGAGGTATTCTGACCTTTCTTTTTATAATACCTAGTTGTCGTTCCACAGTACTACTGCTCAGAACAGCAACATATCAGAACTATGTAGGTTGAAAGGCAGCTCTGGAGATACTCTCCTCCAGCCCTCCTCTCCACTCCACAATTTGATTGAGACTTTATTCAGTGGAGTTTTTCATGTCTCCAGGGATGGAGATTCCACAACTTTCTAGAGCATCCTGTTTCAATGCATGAAAAGATTTTTCTTATATCAGAAGTCTGCATGTTCCTCTTGTTGTCTCTCAGAAATCCCCAAGTGAGTGGGAGGGGCAGGTAATGGGTCCTGCTGCCACTGTGCCTCTGGCTAGCTCTGAACTGGGAGAGCTGTCATTTCCTCTAATGTCCCATTTATTCGCAGAATCACAGAATTGTAGGAGTTGGAAGGGACCTCTGGTGGTCATCTAGTCCAACCCCCTGCTAAAGCAGATTCCCTACAGTACACTGCAGAGGAAGATCTCCCTCAACCAGCTGGCCATGCTCTTTTTAATGCACCCCAGGATACCATTGTCCTTCTTGGCTACAAGGGCACACTGCTGGCTCATGCCTAACCTGTTGTCTGCCAGGACACGTAGGTCCTTCTCTGCGGAGCTCCTTTCCAGTATGTCAGCTCACAGCCAAAAATTTTTCACCATCTTTAAGTCCTAGAAAATAATGGCTTGATGATTAAAATTGTTGATCACAACATTGCTAAGCTAAGGTAATTATCCAAATATGTTGTCATTTGTACTGTGTTAGTGAATATGGTGCTATTGAAAAAAAAATAAATTTATGTAGTGCTTGGGTTTGATGATCATCATATTCTCTATAATGGATGTTATAAAATATCTTCTGTAATACAAAGAGAGAAGACATATGAAACAAAGGGATTAATCTTACTAAAAATTAGAAGTCTCCAGTATCTGTGGTGGAGTTGTTCACTTGAGGCTACCTACATGCTTAGTGGAACAAAGTAGGCCTTTTTAGAAAGGGTACTAGTTGTCTCATCCTGAAGGAGACATCTAAATTAGTCAAGTTAATTGGACCTCTACAGTGATTATAAAGATTTTAGTGGATAAAGTCAGTGCCAAACTGAAGTGTTATCTTCTGGAAGACTGAATTATGTTCTTCACGGAATTTGATGTCTGCATTTTGTACCTCCAATTTATTACAGTGAATTTAATGCACTATGGTGGGATGAGAGTTTGGGTATATGGGAAAGTTAATGAAGCTTAAATTTTCTCTCCATTGATAATAGCAGATACATTGCAATGGAGAATTCATGACTCAAATCCTATCGTTATTAATATGTAATTCAAAGTTACATGAAATGAAAAATCAGTAACTTTAAACCAAAGTGAAAAGGGGAAGGGGGGTCCAAACGCATAATATGAAGCAGTAGTTTCTTTTAAAATAATCTCTTGTACTAAAATGTATAATAGTTTAACATATTTTATAGTAATATTACTATGAATTTCTCTTGTGAAGAAAGAACGCTTTGTCTTGGAATTGGGGGAGATACTGTAGTACTACATGGGCTAATTGGCCTAGTTTTTCTGTCTGATTTAATACTTATTAGTTATATATTGCAAAAGCATGATCTTGCACTTTCTTAAAGGCATGACTGAAATATTGGAATGTGTTGCCTACAGTAATGAAATTTTTATGTGCTGTCACCCACTGCACCACTGTTTCTAACTTAACTGCGCAGCCACACAGATGCATAACATGTGAGCAGTACACAGACGCCACTCAATTCCAGGGTAGAAGATGAAGGAACAAATAGTTGATGTCATATTGTGTAACACTACCAGAAAGCATTCAGATGCTATAAAAAAGTGAAATGCATCCATTGCGGCTTGATTGGAAAATTGCTTCCGCCATCCTCAAATAGCAACATGATTTTAGAATTGCAAGCTGCTTTTTCATGTGGATAAAGAAGCCAGAGAATGAAAGACTCACAAATACTTGAAAATTCCTGATTTTACCTTTATTATACTTTTAGTTGACTGCTAATGAGTGAATGAATAGAATGAGTTAGTTCACTAACTGCAATTTTTGCCTATCAATAGGAGCCATATCTGCTTATTGCAACTATCATTGTTTCTAGACACTGAAGAGCCAGGCACTTCCAGCTCCGGGATCAGTTTGTGGGTGGCCCTTGACTTTGCTATTTCCCAGTATCCAGGAAGACCGAAGCCCTGTGTAGTTCCCGCTGAAGCTGCTTTTATCTGAGAATTCTTCAGGCTTTGTTCTTTGTCCCGTAGGAAAAGGATATATTTGAGTCTTGTTTTAGTGGCTGCATATGGTAACAAGGGCCTAAAAGTCCTGCTCCCAGCTTCTGTCAGGTGAGGTCAATCAATAAAAGTACAAAACTAAATGAAGATCAAATGAATGTACATGCAAGTTCAGAGCGTACAAGCAGATTTCAACTCATAGATGTTGCTTGATTAATTTTTAACGCTGTTTTGCTTGGACTTGCTGGCTTTTCTAGAAAATTAAATATTTAGAGCTTGTGAGTCCTCTTGTCCTGGCTCCTCCATTTTCTCATCGTGCTGCGGTTAGTGCTTTCTGAAATCTTATAGATCAAACTCGTAGCCTGAATGGGCAGCTCATGAATGTCTGAGCTATCAATTCAGATCCCTTTGTGTGCTTTGTCCTCTGTCTCCCTGGTTTCTTCACAACATCATGTATTACTTTTACAAAAATGCTGATCAAAGATGACTTTTTTTCCCTTTTGTCTATGCTATACATTTGCAGAAATTTTGTGTCTTCTAGGCATTTTCTTGGCTTATTTTCGTTTTGACAGTGTATGTAACTATGTGTGTTGTTTTTGCTGTGCTACTACTTTGAACTCTGTCTGCCTTACTGCCTCAGGTCTCTCTCCTTTTTTCCTTTTTTTGATTACATTCTCTTGCAAAATTGTTGTCATTTGTGATAAAGATCATTCTGTTAGGTAACTTCCTTGGACTGGTAAATTTTAGTTTGCTTTATCAAGAGTTGATTCCAGTAGTTGTAATTATTTCTTCTCTATTTTATATTGACTGTTCTGAGTTGCATCTTGTTTTTAATTAGGAAATTAACTACTTTTTGCAAATTGCAAGACTTTTATTTTTTTAGCTCGAGTAAGGTTCCGTGTGTGTTATTGTATCCCGTATCACTTGCAAATTTTCCTTTGGCCACCTTCTTGTACCTGACTTTTTTTTTCCTCCCCATTTTTATGCTGCATCTCTGTTAACTAGCAACTCTAATTATTCTCTCATAACTCTTTTAGGTTCGGTTGTCTGAAAACTCTTGAGTACATAAGCTCCCTCAAAACCATTGTTTGGAGGCATCAAGCTCTCCTGAACATCTCTCCTCTGCTGAGAATGACTGCTTGCAGTTTAAGTACAGTCTAGGCAAATTTGCATCGCTATTCTTTTCCAAATTCCCCACACTTCAGTGCTGGTGATCTTTTGAACAGCAAAATACTTAAAGTGCTTTTTGCCCCTTTCATTTTGAATAAGTCTGGTATGGACGCAGTTGTTTGCTGTGTCAGGCGCTGCTGAATGTGAAGGCCTCCCAAGTTGTATCTCTACTTTAGGCGAGTTTACTGGCCTTGCCTGGCACCACATGTATCCCCATGGCTAAATTTACTTGTCTTCCTCCAAGAGGTTGGCCTTGCAGGGAAGAGGATCTGGCTAATGTACTGTCCCCTGAACTGTCCAGTTCTTGACATAATATCAAACCAGGGCATTTGCTAACAAAAAAACATGATGGATAGTCACAGACCAGTGCTTGAGTATGTTCCATGGCCCTATTTATTTAACTGTCCTAGAAGTAGCATCAGTAATGTGTTAGATTGATGTATATAGCAAAGTTAACTTTTAAAGATTCAGTCTCAGGAGCTGGAGCTGATTTGCTTCACTTTATAGTCCCAAATATCAAGCAGTTAGGTATTCCCCAGGACAGAGGAAAACCCACATTCAAATCTCTTTTAAGCTGTATTTGGAGCAAAGATTTGAGCTTTGATCTCCTCTCTCTGGACCCCTAGGCTTGCAGAGTCAGTCTGTCTCTGTCTGTAGTCCAATGGATATTTAATTATTGAAAAGTGGAATAGTGTTTACAGAACACATTATGGTGTATTCTCGCAGTTTTCCAGCTGAGAAATAATTATTTCAGTGGGTCTAATTTTAACACTTGAATTCTTTGCTAACTTATCTGAAATAATTTAATTCAATGACTACTAATGTTGTATAGAAACTGAAAGAAGGGGAAGGGTTGTGAGCACTGTGCGCTGGGATAAACTGAAGGTATCCTGCGTTTCAATTTGGCTTGCTTATAAGGAGTTCAAAAATAAACGTTTCTGACATGTTTCTCTTTTCTGCATTGCTCTGGAACATCATGTGCCTTTGGCAGTTTGCTGTTCTGGTATAAGTATTTCCATTGCTTTTGCAGCTTTAATCCTTTAAGAAAATTTAATTTCAGCTGGCTTTTTAGATTGTTCATGCAGACATCCTTTAATTAATAATGAGTATGAACTGGACTTTCCTGTGCGTTTGAGTGATTTATAATTAGTGTTCTCATTTTTCACTGAGCTGCAATAGTAGTCTACTTTCTTTCTATTCAGTTTTACTTGTGGTATTTTTTTCTTATGTTCTTTCAAAGTTTTTCTCGGTTTTGTTCTTCTGGAAAAATACAGTAATTATACCCTCATGAATCACAACCTCTTCCGTGTTAATTACAATTAAGGGAATCCATACATTATTGTATTTAGATTTCTATATAAATTGAGACAAGAAGAAACAATGTGAGTTTTAAAAGCTAACATTATTTCCTCATCTCCTCCTTCTTTATTATGCTGCTTATGTCTGCAGAATTCAGGATTCAGATGGCAACTAGAAACACCCAGTTTATAACCTCCTATGTGATATTCATGCTGTGAAACAGAACTTTCTAAACGTGTTTGAATGGTTTTATCCTGCCAGACTTTGTTTGTCCATGACATATTCTGTCCAATAGTAATGTGATGAGTGACTCTTCTCTGTTCTGGAACTATCTAGGAAGCTCATGTAAAGAAAACTGTACCTTGGAAATCAGTCTTTGTCCACGTTTAAAACTTTATATTCCTTTTGAGCTGGAGCAGATCAACCCGTAGATGACNTTTTTTTTTTTGTCAGAAAAGCCTTTTCATGCATTGTTGTCCACTTGCTTAGATTGCAAAATAATTCAATAATATACAGGCCACCTTAAAATTTCTATCCTTTAGAGGAAACAGTCCTCCTGGATGGTCTGCATCAGTGACTCAGACCTACCTCAGGAGGTGAAGAAGCTCTTTTTGTCTCTTCTAGCTGTGAGCCTCTGCCTTTTTCTGAGCTAGGCTAGGGTGAACAGATGGCCCAATAACTCCATGCTGTTCCACACTTCTCTGTTCCCTTGAACGTTTACAGTTTTCTTTCTGCTGTTTCAATTCCTCTTCTCCATTGTGAGCAGTTGAGGATGGGCCAATGAGTAAAGGAACCGCCCTTGTCTGTTCAGCTGAAGAACAGTGTTGCTGATGATGGGGTTACTCAAAAGCTACAAGAAGGTTAAAGAACTTGCCAAGGGAAACAAATAAGAGAACAAGAAAATGTAATGAAGGAGTCTGGAAGAGAGATCTGACAAGGTGAAGCTATGCAGGCAGTTTCCCTCATCTGTACAGATGGTCTTCCTGTTAAATATAGTGAAGACTCCAATTAATGCTTACTATTCAGACATATGGCTTCAAAACCGACATTCTGCTTTACAGACTTTTAAATTACACCTTGCAGATTAGTGGAGGAGCAGGGTGTTGGAGGTCTTTGTTTTTGTGTTTGGAGTTGAGATCCTAAAAAGCGGACCAGTGCCTCTGGTTGGAATTGATTGACTGAGGGCTGGACTATGTTTTTCAAAACCTTTGACATCACTGTAAATTAAAGCAAATATTAAGAATATATTCTACAGAAAATATAAAGCTAATAGGATAGCTACTATATTTAGGGACAGATGCTGAAATGTAGACAACTGCCCAAGAGTTTATAGATACTTTTTCTCAAGTTTAACTGAGTGTATTTTTTCCTCTGTTTTCTTCAGATAAAAAGCTCTCCAGATATTTGCAGTCTCAGCTGATACTTAGAAGTCAATGAGTCTCATGCTGATGTTGCCTCTGCCCTATAAAAAAATAAGTTTATTTTAGAACAAATCTCTTTTTGTCTGTTCATTCCCTGACAATCCAGAGATCCAGCCTTCCCATAAATGTGTCCTATATATCATAGATCTGGCAGTTAATCATAATATATGTTCTTAACTCACCACTAAGAAGACTCAGTAATGATGACTTAGCTAGAGGTGGAGCAACCTTTTTACTAGAGGCCAATTCTGTATTTAAAGGATAACGGAGAGCAAGAACCTCAGTTTACTACTAGCTCTCATGTGAGAATCAGGGATGGCAACATGCCAGATGTGTTTGGGATGACAGCAGTTCTGGGGATGCTAAACCTATCTTGCAGGTTCTGAGGAACACTTGGGAAATCTTGCTGCCAACAAGAGACTGAATTTCTTATGTTTTTATTGTTGTTTCTAGCTCCAGTCCAGCCTAGCGTGGTGGGAGATCCACAAGGTAAATAAGAAAAATGTTAGCTAGTTCTAGTTTTTTTTGATATTTGAAAATTTTAATTCAACTTCTTAATTTCTTCAGTGACATTTGGAGTTGAGGATGTTTATGTGGTAGCTTATTCCAGTGAATTGAACAGCATGGGCCGTGTTCATATGACAAAAAACAGACATATTCTCATACTGCCAATTTTGTAAATAGGGTTGTGACAAAGGAATTGACCAGCTTTACATGTTCACCTTGTCCAGGACCTGGCTGTGTTGCTTCCTTGTCAGCTGGGTTTCCCCCTTGCACTGTTTTATGGATCTGTTGCACAGTTTCAACTTCTCTGCCTGGTGTCAGGGGCTGTATTTAGCATCAACATGATTCATGTACAAGCAGCAACTAACAATGGGTATTTTTCTCAGGGTTCCCTCCGTTTTGCCCTAAAAAATGGCAAAAAAAAAAAATCAAATTATTAAATTACTTTTCCTTTCTTTTTCCCCTCATTCTTTTCCCCCATTTTCTGAGCTTCTTGATAGATGTTCCCATCTATCAAGATGGAAGTCAGAGATAAATTAACTGTGTATAAATATTGTGTCATAGTCATGTTCAGTAAAATAACGATACTCTGTACTTCATTAAGCAGCTCACTTTATAATCCCCCAAAAAAGAGAGAAAAGAAATCCTTGTCTCAGTAACAGCTCACAGTAAGGATTTAATAGCAGATGCTGTAGTGAGGTTTCATACTACTAAGGTTTAATTACTTTTACAAAATGTACTGCACCATATCTGCTAGATTATTGAGCTGTAACTTGTCAAATAAATACGGCACAATTTGTGATAGCCATGTTTTAGTGGAATTTATTCCTCTCTAATTTGCAAAATCTAGTCATTCATAAGAAGTTTCCCTGGCATTAATGTCAAGTAGCTTCATTCTGTAGCATTGGATAAATTAATTTTATTTACGTAAGGACTTGCATGCTGCTGGTGAACACAGCATCCGAATATCTTGGAAACAGTTTGAGTTTGGTTTCACGGCGCATTATCACAGTGGGGAAGTATGAGTGATTTGGTTTTACAGTGCAGGAAACTGCTGTCTGTGAATCCTTCAAGCTTTGAGAAATCCAGTGTCTGAATGTTTCTCAGCTGGCCACAGGACAGGGGTGAAAGCAAAGCCACATGGAAGGTGCATCTCTGCTGTTGAGGCCAGATCACCCGGTTTTCCAATGGCAGGTTCATTTACGTTAGGTTGCTGGTGGGGAAATTGCATTTTTGTGGGGCGTTTTCTACGCTGCAGTGAAGCATCACTGCCTGTTTCATGATCTGGGTGCTTCAAACATAAGCCACCTGTTGATCAACAACCAGCGGTAGCATGTGTGTGGGGACTCTTGAGTGGGCCTCAGGCTTCGGGCCTGGGTGATAGGATCTCAGCAGGGCAATATTAGATGGGAGCTACACGCGTATCCTCACTGTATAAAAACTGGCAAGTCTGTGCCTGAAATCACAGCATATTAGTTTTTGTGGCAAAAGTCCTCATGCCATAAAGTCCTCATTTCATCAAGATTAAAAATAGATGAAGTCTGTTTTTCAGGTACATGTACAGGTGATGTATGTCCAGAAGGTGCCTGCTGGCAGAGAATGACACACTCCCCTAGAACTGAGTTATCTCACCTTGTAAAATGAAGTGTCGCATCCATACGTCACCCAGACTAATTCTTGTAGCCTGCCCAAAAATTTCCTTGGACAACACTATTTACATGGTCATCAAGACTAGAGATCCATCTGACATTTAAACAATGTCACATGTTGAACTGCTATGCCTGAAGACACTCTGAAACTCTGCTTAATTTGGTATAAAGCCTTGAGAGGGTGTCTGACTTGCATGGAAAGTTTGTGCAGAAGTTGGAGCTTGCCCAGATTCACATTCCAAGATAACTTCACCTGTGTGATAGAATGAACATTAGTTTATTTTGTTAGTCACTTGATTGACTGTCACACCTAGAGGGGATCCCGATCTCAGGAGAATTATACCTTTTCTTTTGGTAAAACTTAAAAGTAGATTTGACAGGAAGGGTGTCTTTTACTTTTGCATCAGCAAAAAGAATAAAGACAAAAATGAAGCAGAGAGATAAATCTTTACTTTTGTGAAGCTCAATTTGGTAGGTGGCTGAATCACACAGATAACCAGCAGTGTTAGACCTGTAAAATAAGGTGTTCAGTTGAATCAAACAAGAACTTTATGCATACTGGTTGTGATTTGGAATGAAGGCTGTAGAAAGCTCATTGCAGAAATGCAATCTTGCAAATGGTTTTTACGGTCTCTTATGATGTTCTCTACAGAAGATATCAACTTGAGAGAAGAAATGTGCTTGGCAGGGAGTGATGCTGGGTATATGAAAAACGAATTTGTATTATGGCACTGTATTCCCCTTGGAACATTAATACAAGGAAGTGCAAGCTATTTTATTAAATAATGGATTCTGGCACCAAATCTGTCAGTTCTCCCAAGATGTATTTTTAGCACTACAAAGTTGTTTGTCATGCTTCCACATCTCACCTGCAAATAATATGCTGGAAACAATGTAAAGCAGTTTACTGGTGACTAGCATGCATTAGATGTAAACCTCAATCGACTTACAGCAAGACCCTTAAAAATTAAATTCTGGTTTAGTCCAAACCGCTGTATGTCCTGAGGATAGCTACTGTGACACATTTGGGTTAATTCCATAGTTTAAGATGAAAAATGAATTTTGGTGCATATTTTTTCTTGAAAAGAATTGCAAAAAAAAAGAAAAGAAAAACCTCAAAGCAAACAAAACCAAACACACACACACACGCACAAAATTCACCTATTGGCACAAGCTTTTTTTTTTTTTTTTTTTCCCTATCACTCATAACCCAACTGTTGTTTTCCTGTGAATGTTTCACAGTTGGAAGTTTTTGCCTCCGTCGGAAGATACACACACCACATAGTTCAGGTTGCTCATACTTCCACAGACTGAGGAGGAGTCCAAGTATCTAAAGATCTCAAGAGATAACTTATAAAAAGTACTTACTCAGGGGACATCAGGACCTGCTGTTTTGTTTTATAGCCAGCTTGTATGTAATGTAGTCCCAAGCTTTTCAGTGACCCCACAGCTGTTACTTACACTACATTTTTAAGACTTCCATGTGCTAAATAACTGAGAGCTAAACTCAAATCTATGTAGAAGCATGGAAGATATTTTATAGATTATCTAGCTGTGTTCTCTGCTTTTCTCTCAATGCTTTATGAATTGATTTTATTTCTTTAATCCTGACAAAATTACTACTTTGGACTGAGTCAGGTTTTCAGTATTATTACAATTCATGTCTCAAGGATATGAGTCTTGCTTGCACTTCCTATTGGTCAGATAAGAAACTTGCAGCAAATACTTATATTGCCTGAAGAATTAGATAAATTGTTAAAGGGCATATGTAAGTACAAAATGAAGTAAAATAAATATTTCTTTAACATTGATTTTTATATTTTTTCCTGCTCATTTTGTGATTTTAAGGTGAAAGACTTTCCCACTTTTAGAAACCATAGGCAAAGTAGAGAGCTCTTTATTTCTTCTTTTCTGCATTGAAGAAGTCTGATTTTTTTTTTTTTTACTGATGTTTTGGTTTTTGTTCTGCTCTTTCACATCAGCTTTGCCCAGAGTCCCCAGTCAGTTGTCATCTCCCAGCCAGACACCTCTGAGCGGTAAACCACAGCAGCAACAAATGTTCATCTTCCTTTCACTCAGGCAGCATCTATGGTCCTACAGCCATCTCTGCAGAAAGGTGTCATGCTATGTGCTCTTTGTGAGTCCTGTCCCAACAGGCCTGTATTTAGCCTTCTCTTTATCTGGCCTGCAAACCTATTTAAATCCACCAGCTGGAAAACAAACATCTGCATTGCTGCTAGCTATCATTTTGTGGAGATGGGACCGGTACTCGCTCCTTTATTATGCCACAGGCTTTTCACTTCCTACAGTTGGTTTGCTGGATTTGCTACAAAAGCTCAGATATTTCCATTGCTGTTATTTAGTATTATATGGACAGGAATACTGCCCTATGTTCTGCGTTGTATCAGTTTTATTCATTTATGCTGTGAGAGGGTAAACTTCTCATATGAGAGGTTAATATTTTATAGGTGCTACTGTGTGAAGCCAATCATCTTAACCTTCCAATATAGATCATAAACTGACAACATAAAGTCTGATTTCTAATCCTGTTTAAACTATGTTTTTCCTTCCTCACAGTGTAAACCTGCAGAGTTAATATGTAATTTGCTTCTGTAATTGTGGCCTCCCTCTGGACTTTTTATTCTATATCTGGTAAAAATAGCCAAGGGTCCAGTCCTATAAAGCTTGAGGAATTTGGATTCTGAAAATTGTTTCCATTACTAGAAGGAATTGAGGATAGAACAGGTAGCGCTGATGGAGTCTTCTTTCTTTGCAAGAGATGCACAAAGTCTTTATTCCAGTAATATGATAGAAATTGAATATCAAGAAGCAGTCTTCTTTCATAGTTAACTGTTGTCCCATTTCCCTTTTCTGAATGTCCTGATGCTTGTATTAGTTGAGTCTAGTCTATACTGCTGCTGCATCCCTCATCATTTTGATCCTTCTCCTAGCTTACCTCAAAACCTTCACAAAATTAGATGTAACAGAAATAGCTTTTCACATTTGATGTAGAAGTCATTGCTGTTTCAGCCTTCCAATTGAGCAGAGCAGTTACAGGCATGAAGGGGACTGCAATGTCCTCCCCATCTCCCCACACACACATTCTTCAGAAATATTTACTGGGCAGCCCAGAGTAAAACCTAAGCAATGTCTGGGAGAGCCATCCCTTCTGATTATGTGAAGGTGATATTTTAGCCTTTGTGAGTCCAAAATGAGCCTGTGGCTGTGTGCAAGCACACGCCTCCTGAACTTAACAGTTACTTGGCCATGGATTCTCCTAGGAGCAAATCAGTGAAGTGCTTAGAGAGTACCTGCTATAACCCCTCAGCCAGGGGCTGCTTAGACCCTGTGTGCTTCAGGGAAGTGTGTTGTGTTCAGTAAAGAAAACATTAATGTTTCTTATGTCTGTGCTAAAATAATCAGTAATTCACCATCTCAGTGTGGTTTTTCCTTCTGCTGACCCTCAAGTAACCTAAGTTTGCTGTGGGCAAATACCTCTACTGTGCTGCATCCCCTCCAGCGTGTTATCAGTTGCACCAAAAATGTTTTTTCTTTCCAAAAAGTGAAAAATCATGTCAATCTCTTCATTATTTTAGTGCCTAACAATTTATTTTACTTTCTGAAAAATACAGTAAAAGAGGCACTGCTAAAAGGAAAAAGCATAGTGTGATTAAGTGAAATGAAAAACTGTACGAACAAGACAAAGGAATGTCTATTGAGCACTTCTCCTTTCTTGTATCTTTTGCATTTTCCTATGGACCGTTTTCAGAAAGCACATATTGTGCTGGATGGTTACAAGAAGATAATGGGTCAGCCAAGTGAGGGAGTGCCAAATTACAATGTGTATTAGGCATAAACTCAAGAAACTTACGTTTCCTATGCTTTAAATGGGCACCAAACTGGTTACTAAAAGCAGAATTGAAGTGGAATAATTTTAGGGATAAATCAAGAAAATAGTCTACTACTTAATGAGTAGGATGAGCATTTTCAATGCAGTTTTGGCACGATAAATTCTGATCCACATTTGTGTCCACAATGTTCCAGTTAGTTGCTAAAATGGGAAAACAATCTGATTACACAATATCAGAATACCAGTAAATAATTAGAATTTTCTTGGAATGGATGATAGAAAAAAACTTCTCACTATGTATGGATTTGAGCACCAAAATCAAACAAAAAATGTCCAACGTGAAACATCTATATGAAACTACTTTGAAATCCTTGAGTTAGGTGGCAGAAGCATGAAGTTAGTAACAATTTCAGTCTGTTTGCATATATTTTAAGCTGTGTGAGTTTTATTTCAGGTTTTCATTAGCAAAGAATTACACAGGCTTTAAAAAATCTATTTATAAAATCTATGAATGTTGGCCATTTCATCTGAGAAAAATAAATGGTGAAAATATTTTCTATAGCCTTTTAAATACAACATTTATTTTTAAAATCCATTTTGGGTATGTTTGAATATCTCTTGCTACAATGTATAGTTTAAGGTTTGCACTTACGAAAATTTGCTTTGGTGTACATAAAATATCTGCTTCTTTGTGGACATATTCTGTCTTTGGGTATTGTATATATACATTAAAATATAAACTTTATTAGATTTATTTTTCATATCACTGTTTTTAGCTTTGTCTGTGAGTTCTTCTAAACACATTGATTTAATTTGAAATATTCCAGCAACCATGTGTATAATGCATGTTTCCTGCAAGTAGATAAAAATCAATAATAATGTGATTACATGATAATTCAGAAGATGTGACTGGTTGTTACTAAGGTAATGTGGAAGGAGTAAGCAGGATATACCTTATGGCAGAAATATAAACTATACCTGAAAAGCCTGCTCTCCTTGTTTTTTCAGTAACTGTGATGTTCCAGTAGCAAAAACTGATCACTGTTACATGATAATTTGGAATCATTAGGCAGCCATTGTACTTAAAAATCACTTCTGATCTATTTATCAGACGCTTTAACTACAGAAAAAGGTATATATATTGTCTCATTTTTATCTAATTTTTGTAAAAGAAAACTTCATTAAGTTTTGACTTCCATTTCTATGAGGAACACTTTCCATCCCAAAGTCAAAGCTAGTGCTCTGTTCCTCTGGCCTTCAGGCATATGACTGATGGTTAGAAAAGAAGTTGCTTCTCCTTTTTTTCAGTTATTTCTCCCAGCTGATACCTTATGACAAGATGGGTTGGTGTTAGAACCATAGAATTAGACTTTCAAGATCATCAAGTCCAACCATCAACCTGACCTACGAAGTCTCATCATTAAAACATGTCCCTTAGTGCTGCATGCTCGTCTCTTATGTACCTCTTCTAGTATTGAAATATACCAGAGGAGCAGCCTGAATAGTTGGCCTCTTTGTTGAACTGCTAGACCAGAAGTGGAATGTTTTTGTTCCCTCTTTGCCTCTAGCTTATGCTGTGGTGTGATAACCACACAGACTCTGAGGTGGGTTCAAAGATTTCTTCTACTTCTTCATTCTGTTCTGTTCTACTTTATTGAAAAGCCAGCTGGGCCTTTATAGGCCTTTCTGGCTGATGCAACAATATGCAAAACTGCTAACTCTACAAAACAGTACTCTTCTACTCGTAAATCATTGGCTAACAATTCATCTAACAACTAGAAGACTTGAGCAGCTCCTTGAGCATTTTCCTTATCTTGAAGGGCAGAGACCTCCTTGTCTTGAGGACCACCGGATAAACATAGTTGTTATCTTACACAGGCAACAGTCCACACCTGGAGCTCTTGTCCCGCATTCCTTATGCTCCTTTACGGCTCCCAGGGCTTCCTTCCGATAAGTACAATGGTATCTCGATCCAGAGGCTGGTCTTCATTCATGGAGTTTGCTAACTCTGCTTGTTGTAATCCCACATATGCCATGTTCTTAGCCAGTTCAGTTGCCTCTCTGTGCTCAGCCTGAGAAGTGGTCACTGATGCTGTTCTTCTGTTACGAAATGCTGATCTAAGAGAGATGTTCTGTAAGACCTTGGCATTTATTACTGTTTACATGAATTTTGGTAACATATCATTTTCTCTTTTTATCTGCCCCTAGTACTAGTAGTACTAATAAGGAAGAAACGGCTGGGAGCATTTTTCCAACTGGATACCCTGGTAAATTTGTTTCTGAGAGCTTTTGAAAGCTTTTTTGCTTTTACTTTTGCTGATTCCCATTAGACAACAAAATGCAGATATATCTTTTAAAATACTTTCTGCCTCTCTGTACACTGTGAAAACAGCAGAGAGCAAACCAATTTCTGTAAAACCAACCAACCAGTTGGTTGTAATGTTGCTTACAATGCTGCATGGGATGAGATTCAGTTCAGTGTCCATATTCAGGTGTGTAACATTAGATATCTCTGGTTTAGGAGTTCACGTAAAAATGAATCACTGTTCTACCTGTATGTTGGGAGTGCATCTCTTGTCTCTTTTCACCTCTCTAAGGTTTTGTTAAAGAGAACACAAATCTGGCTGATTGAGTTTGGCAAATGTT
Source organism: Penelope pileata (assembly GCA_013396635.1). NCBI lineage: Eukaryota > Metazoa > Chordata > Aves > Galliformes > Cracidae > Penelope > Penelope pileata. The sequence continues at coordinate 112,586 of WBMW01005642.1, read as the reverse complement.
GTGTTTTGACCCAGCAGATAGCTAAGTCCCACACAGTCATTCGCTCACCCTCCCCCCTCCCAAGTGGGATGGGGGAGAGAATTAAGGAATAAATACGGTAGAACTCGTGGGTTGAGATAAAAGCTATTTACTAAGGCAGCAGAGAAAATAAAAGAAATACCAATGCACATATGTATATAAGAAACAATAGATGATACACAGAGCAAGGGACCAGCGACCGATATCCAACCAGCCAGCAGCCCCTCCCTCTGAGCAAGAGACTCCCCTTCCGTAAAAATCACATGATGTGATATGGTATGGAATAGCTCTTTGGTCAGTTTGGGTCAGCTGCCCTGGTCCTGTCCTCTCCCAGTTCCTGGCTCCTTATACCTTCTAACTGCTTCACTGAGGAACAAAATATGTCCTTGGCTGTGTTCAACACTGGCAGGTGTTATCAGTTTTGTTTCTCTTCTGAGACCAAAACACAGCTTCATACCAGACACTATGAGGGAAGTAACTTCTGTTAGAAACTGAGACAGCAAACTTTGCAGATCTCTTTGGCCCATTCTAGGATGGACATCTATTGTCCCATCAGCTAAACTGCTCTCTAGACTCCGCTGCAAAGGGTTTCTGAAGAAAGTAATCTTGTGCTATTTGACGTTCTGTAGGGATTGAAATTAACTGTCAGTTGTTGGGCTGGTAGACATGACTCTGGATTGCCAAAAACCTTTAGCCTTCTTAAACAGTGACTGTGTGCCAGACAGGCTGTCCAACAGCAGAACTCCAGCATCTTACTCCAGCTCTCCAGTTTTTCCATTTGTTAGACTGGGCCATATAAGGGATAAACTTTGGATACATGATAGTCCCGTAACCTGAATGGAGCTGTGACCTGGGAAAGCAATGACAAAAGTCAGCCTCTTCAAAGCTATACGTTATTATGCTGTAGTTTTTATACTGAGATAAGAATATGTATTAACACAGCAAGCTATACATATGGAACTTAGAACTCTAATTTGATTATAATTTGATTAGTTAATCCTGTCCTTTTGTTTTCCCTTTGTCTCCTGCAGTGGTTATGAGTTGTTGTCTATGTAGGACTGCTAGGAAAGACAATCTTGTGTTTTCAGGGTGACACTTCCATGGAACTGCACGGTACTTCTTAGCATCAGTTGTTGGAGGGCTATCAGTAGTGTTTGTCAACTTTCTGCAGGGAATTAGTCTCTTGTCACCTCCATGTGACAAAAAGCATAACAGAAAGCAAGTAAAGTTGTAGCATATGTTTTATCCATAAGATTTGGCAGGTATCTTTCATGTCTTTCACCACAATGTGCTGGAATCTTCCAAGTCTTGCAGACATGAGACAGAATTAATTTTTCCTCTTCCACGAACTAGAACACATAGCCATTTTCTAAACATACTTGTAAATCTGCCAGTCCCAAAACAAGGTAACCATTAACTATCTGTTCCAAATGTCTTGCTGTTTTATTGTTTCGTTTAGAATATTAGAAAAAAATGTAGAGCTGAGTGCTTTGAATAAATTGGTTGCTACCCAGTAAGCTAGTGATGATGAGATTCTGTGTGCATGCGCAGAGCATTTTCTCCTACAGTGTCCTCTAGTCTATACAGAAGCAGGATGCCTGTGAATTTCCCTATTCTTCCTTTTCATGAAACCAAACTGAAACGCATAGCAGGGAAAAATAAATGGTCTTATCTGTGGTTCACCATGTGGTATTAGCGCCATCCTTCTTAGACAATGACAGTAAGTCACCCTATGAGAAAACAGATATAAACCGTATGGGCCAGCTCCTGAAGCCTAAGGTGCAGCTGCTATCTGCCTGCCTGAGTTTTTGCAGTTCTGACCAGAAGAGCAGTTGCAGTCAATGATTGATTACTTTAACCCAACTGAACTGATCTATGTAAGAAGGATGCACTGCTCAGCTTTAGAGCTCTAAACCAATGCTTCCAGATTAAATATAGACACGGCTTTGGTCCATAAAGAATTGTCCTCAGTGGGAAATGTCTTGTAACAGGTCTTTGGACCTGTGTCTTTTGCTGTGTTTAAACCAGGTGTGGAGATGTAAAGTGGTTGATGAAAATATTTAGGAATGAAAGTCTGAGAACCATGAGTGTACGTGACACAGCGTTGTTCATTTGCAGCTCTAGAGATGAATGGTTTAGCATTTTAAAAAAAAAAGTGTTCTAAAATCTGATTCAGCTTTTTCTATATATCAGCCAAGATGATTTGCCAGCTGCAAACTGAGGAGTAAAATTAGATCATTGATGATTTCAGATCAGTCACAATATAAAAGCTATTATGTGGATGAACCCCCATTTTTTACTTTTTTACAGTTCTTATTGTCCTGAAATAAGTTATTCTGTTTCTCACAGACTAACACCTTTTATTTATATTTCTTTAAAATTGGATCCCAGTGTATTTAATATTTTCTATTGTTTTGGTTATTAAAGAAATATGTTTTTGTTTCTCTGCAAAAGCTTTTATAAAGGAATGTAGTAAAGCTTCCTTAAAATACATATTATAGTTACTATATATTGTTTTCAAACAAATGCTGTTCGTCTGTACTTATCACATTGAGTTGCTCTCACTCTTGTGCTCCCTTCCGAAGGTCTGGGAGTGACTGGAGCAAATAACAAAATTTGTGCTTATTTAGTTAGTTAATATTTAGACATACTGAAGAAATTGGTTCCGTTCATAAACTTAAGGTAAACCAAGGAAGCTGTAGTAAACAGTGTTGTGAAGAGTGCCCAGCTCAAAAGACCTGGTGAAGGAAGCACCTGAATTGATCCAAGAGACTGCATTAAATCAAGATGCAAATCAGTGTGAAAGTAAATGAAAAACAAAACTGTTGATATAACAAAATAAAAATAATAAAAACGTTATCTGAAGAATGAAAATTTTCTACAACGTGGGTTGAAGAGAGACAGCAGCATTCATGATACTGAAATTTTCACCCTCAGCTCTCACCAGCTCAGGTAGGCTCTGACTCACAAAGTAATATGAAATAAAATACGTGATTTGTATGGAAAAAACTAAATTCATTTAACTTTGAATAAAATATTTCATTTTTCTTTTTATAATAATGTAGTTAACTTTGATTTTTGGAAGACAACTCTTGTCTAAGTAGTTACCGAAGTATCTGTCTAAGCTCTGTTTGTTGCTACATTTTTGTTTTCTAATGCTTCTTAGGATACCAATTACAGGATTTTCTTTCTAATAAAAATACAAGGAATCCTGTTTTAACAGAAGAAAGGCTGTTTCATCTGTATTCTCCATGTTTTTTTGGTACAATCGTGAAAAGTTAAAATATGTTCTGTAGCTAGGAAAAGTCTCAGGAGATGGAAGCAGATTTGAAAATAAGTGCTCCTTTCTCTAACTATGAATTTGTTTTTATTTTTATTCATATAAATTTGAATCTATTAGTAGAATAGCCATTGAGGCCAGTGAACTGAACTGAACCGTAGTGAATGCTTAGAATTTAATTATCTTATATGCTTTATGTTTGTATGCAGTGGTTTGGCAAGAATTTGATTATATAAATAGTAGAATTGTTCAGTTAAAGCAGTGTCAACAACCAAATAAGGATTATTAGGTGATGGTTGGACTTAATGATCTTAAAGGCCTTTTCCAACTTAAGTAATCCTATGTGATAAGTAAGACTTTGTAATAATTTAGCCAATGACTGAAGAACCGTGAAAGCTTTGGTGATAGAGAACTTAAGACAAAAATAAAACTAAAAATAATAATAATAAAAATGTGTAGACTTGGAAACTTCTAGAACCACATGCATATGAGTATAATGTTTACATTGCAAGCAAATATAATAGTTTACAGTTACCAGCAGAATAATGAAAGATCCATTTTGATAGTTGTTTTTAGAGTGCATTTTTTATGTTTCACATAGATGCTTTGAGTCTGAGTCTGCAGTATAAACTCTGGTACTCTCTTTTCAAACAGAGAAGGCATTAAGCTAGTGGAGCCACTACCACGAGCATACCTGTTGCAAAAGGACTTTAGATCAGGTTAATCTTACCTCCTGTGATATCAGTTGAAAGAAATAGATGCTTCGAGGATGTGTTAGTTTGATACTCTCTATGCCTGGTTTCCAATGGTATGAACTGTAACCTAGTACTGCCTATTTTTTCCAGTGCCTATGATGACAATCTGGCTGAATCAAGTTCCTGCTTCCAGTACTGAACTGCTAAATAAGGCAGAGGGGTATATTGATGGCAATATTTTTTACCGCAGTTTAAGTGACATTTGTTCGCAGTTGTTCATTCCTGTCCCATATCCAGCCTTTGAATTGTACTAGGCCAGCTACTTCTGTGGTCATGAGTTGACTCGGAAAGTTTCCTCAATCCTGCTGAAAAATAAGCCTGAGAAATACTTTATTTTTACCATACTAATGCCTCAGTCAGGTTCACATCTATTTTCAGGAACTGTTGAGTAAAAGAATGAGAAAACCAGAGCTGGTGTTGTTGCTAGACAAATAGCAGTGAAATCACAGCCCAAGTTGAAGAGATTTATGCAGTCTCAGGGGGAAGAAGGAGTGATAAATAAGCACCTGTTAGACTTTATCATAGAAATGGAGAGATACAGAATTGCATATCTTTGCAATTAAGTTACCTTAGGTTGTATTGTTTTGAATAATCACTTAAAAGTCTTTCAGTATTGCCTGATGTATCATGAGCAATCTATGGCATATCAATTCTCATTGTCCCTACTGCAGATATGTAAACACGTGTAAGAGACTGTTCTGGAATCTTTTGTCTCAAAGTTTGCTGTGAGAACTCTTGTCTTAAAGTTTGCCCACCTGCCCGAAGGCTTGCAGGCCAGGGACAATGAGAGACAAGCAGCTGCTAAACGGCCATCGAGCAGCCTTTCAACCTGGCGCCTTGACGGAGGCAACCTCGGGAGGAGACGTGCTCGTTCGTGTGATACCTGACATACGTGGGTGCCCAGGAATGTCATGCTGGCTGAAGAAAGTGGGATAAGAGGGCCTCCTACGGGGGAAAAGGAGAGGATTTACCTGTGAGCTGCTAGGAGCTGCCTGCTAGCTGCTACGAGCTGCCTGCTTGCTGCCTTGGAGCTGCCTACCTGCTGCTATCTGACTGATGCCTGGCTGGACCTGCTTGATACCTGCTGCTTGAGACATGAGGTCCTGCTGCCCTGCTACCTGATGCCTTCTTGTTGCTCCTGCTTCCTGCCTGATGGCCCGATGCCTGACGATGCCTGATGTCTGCTGCCTGAAGCCTGCTCCTGCTTCTCCTGAAGCCTGCTCCTGCTTCGCCTGGTGCCTGCTGCCTGAGACCTGACGGCCTGATGCCTGCTTGCTGCTGCTCCCCCTGCGCTCTCGCTCCCTCGCTCCCACACGGGCCTGAAGATATTCCTGGACCGACACAACGGCGTGGGATCCATGGTGGTGACTGTCCCCGCTTTCTATATGTAACCCTTGCTCTTACTTCCTATCTTTCACTATCGCCTGCTTCCCCATCCCTGTCTCCCTCACTGACCAGAATTCCTATTAAACTGGTCGGACAACATTGGACTTCGTTTGTGTCTTAATCTCACTCCGGGTATGTTAAAGAATCTCCCCTCACTCCGATAATCGGAGCGGGACAACAGGCTTAACTACATTAATTTCAAGGAAAAAAAAAAAAGCAAACAACAACTTAAACTAGTTTTCAATGTGAATAGAACTCAAGTAGTCTAGAGACTATTAGGAAAAAAATGAATACGTTCACTTAGTAGGTCATGATGAAACACTTGATGAGCATACTTAAGGATCTATCCAAAATAGTCTCTGACCTGTACGTAACTATTTTGAGACTCTGTGGAGGACAGGAATAGTCCCACAGGATGGAAGAAGGAGAAGCATAATTTATAAACTGGGATATTTTGAGTGAATTCCCAGTATTTTCATTACTGACATTGACAGAGAGGGTACAGATTTGAGCCCAAAGATTAAGTGAACCTAAAAATTGCAAATACTATGAAAAACAGGATTAGAATTCCTAATACAACTGCAAATAGAATGATGCCTAAAACCAGCAGAATAAATCCACTAAAAGTAAGAAAAAAACTCTACTTTTAGTGGGAAAAAGACATAACGAGTAAATGGGAAAAAAAAAGGCAGGAAAGTTTCTGGAGGTTATAGTGCATCATGAGTTTCATTCACATAAATGAAACGTGTGATGTAGTTTCAAAGGAGACAAATTTAACTCTTTGCTAAATTAACAGCAGCATTTCATAAAAAGGTTATTATTACATCTTCACTCACTGCTATTAAGATTTCAGCTAGAATTTTGTCCCTCTTTTGAGCGCCTCTGCTTAAGAAAGACATGGACCAGTGAAAAAGTGTAGTTGTGAACAGTAAGAATGACCTAAGAAGAAAAGAAGGTTAAGATAATTAGGTTTGATTGCCCTGAAGAAGGGATAAATGTACAGAGACATAAAAGCAGTCATCCACTATGTAGAAGAGCATTCTGGACAAATACGTTCTGTTGCCAAGTGAAAGGGTAATAAGGGACCAGCTAGATTTTCTGATCTGAATATTTGGAAAAAAAAAAAAAATCTGGCTACGAGGATATTAAAGTATTGGGAAGAGAGAGTTTGGAAGTCTATCAAATTCTCTCACCTAAATACTTTAACAATATGTTTTGAGGATGTAAATATATCTGAAACTGTGTGGGGGTTGGATTAGGCTCAAAGAGTTTTACATCCTGCCTTATGCTGCAGATTCTGTACAGGCTGGGGGATCCTTTACCTATTATACAAACAGAATGCCTTGAATTTAAAGGTCTGGAAGAAGCTCTGACAACAATAGCCAATGTTTGAATTAGAGATAGGATGCTGGTATCATTTTAAATTATTCAAAAGGCGTGAACAGGGAGAGTTTGTGACAGAGAGGAGAAATTAAATTCTGCATGTGATCAGCTGGAGGCAGTAGTTGAATATGCTCAATGATATGACAAAGAAGAAGTCCAAGGTCTTCAGAAAAGGCAAGAGACCTTTTCTCTCTTCTATTCTGACATATATTTGTATGACATGCATTATACATATATAAAAATGTTTATGTAAGCCTTTCTTACTCAATTTTAACATGTTTTCTTTGGAGTGCGCAAAATTTGTGCACAGTTAAACTGAAGCAGTAGCTGCAGAAAAGAACATCTGGCCCTCTTCAAGAGTATTTTACTCAAAATTGTATGTAAGATCCTGGTTTCAGTCTACTGAGAGACTAAGTGAGCACTGATTAGGAGTTGTGTATGTTTTAGATTAATTATGTCTTGTGGGCAGTATAGCATATGCTTGACTATACAGAAGGCTGAATTTAAGAATGCAGAAATTGCCTCTCGAGAGCAACTCAAAGTCACAGCAACCAAGCGATCTTACTCCCATCTGCTCTCAGGAAAGAGCCAAATATAAGCCAATCCAAAATTTAGAGTACTCCCTCATGACTTACCACCATTAATTTTTGCTTTATTATATTACAATTCCTAGCTGTAACCAAATGGTTTGTAGGCAGTGTAGTCATAGATACTACTGAGCTTCTTCACCCTTGGTTAGCTTCTCAAGTTAATAAGATTATCTGATAGTGGATGTTGTTGTATTTCATATTTCTTTTACTTCAGTGTTCTCTTTTTTATAATACATAAGAAGAGATATAACAAGCTATTTCAGTCATATGCAGGCTAATAGCTATTTTATTTAATTTATCTGATTTTCTCCTTCTATTTCTCCATGCAAAGAAAGTACTAGTTCCTGGAAAACTCCCACAAGAACATTGAACTTCATTTGTACATACATTTTCCTAGAATTATTGTGGACAATGAATATTGAGTAGCTAACTAGCTGGTAGCTTATAAATATATGAACAAATAAATAGAAAGTACATGTTTGCAGGCAATGAAAGATATTTCTTTATTCCTTCAGTTAAGGATTAACATCTATTTACATGTAACAACAATCTTTATTTAAAGATTAAATAGGGAATTCCTATAAAAACAATCCTCATTATTCCCTGCTATCCAAGTTAACCATGTTTACCTCTCTCCAAAACCTGTGTTTATCACATGATTGATTTCACCAGAAGTAATACTTGTGGCATGCCTGGGTGTCTGTGCTGTCTTACTGGGGTCTGCAGGATGAAATGTCAGAGCTCCATGTGTGTTTTTACTATTCTGCTTGCAATCTTTGTGATCCTAAGGGTCTTTTCTAACCTAAACGATTCTATGTGATTCTATGAATACTGTGTTTATTGGTAGTCTAGCTATGATTATGAAAGTATCCCCACTTTGGCTGAGAACTGCTTAACACGTGCTCTGTCACTGGAATGATTTCTATGGCAGTGAAAAGAGATTATGCTGTCCCTGTGGACTTGATTCCTCATGAACTGCAAAGCAGGAGGAGCATGTGGGATAGAAGAGTATTAGTGTCCCTGCTCTGTGGCTTGAAATGTGTAGCTACTCATTGGTAGACTTTCTTTGTATCCACAAATGATGAATAGAAAAGAATAGTTCAGTTAGAAGGAGCCTTCAAAGATCATCTAGTCCCGCTGTCTGACTGCCATATTCTTCCACATATCTCTGTTGTTTGCAGTTTCATCTCTATACTAGTAGCAGATTGTAATGAAAGTCATTTAGTCTTCTGATCTCAAATTTATCTAAGATGATTTAACAATTATATTTTAATTATATGCCCAGGAAGAACTAGGTTTGTATTATGCTCTACTACTCCAAGTTCTTTTTAAATGTTTGGAGATAAACACTAAAAAAAAAATCTGATGTAACTTCCATTGTTTCAATAAACAACAGAAATTTAAGTCCACATAGTGCAGAATTCACTTGATCTTAAGGGCTAATGCTAGTTCATAGATCTCTGTTGACATTTAAGTATTGACTCCAGAGTCAAGTGAAGGGATGATGAAGACTTAAGTACACAGTAGACCTCAACTTCACTGGCATAAATAATCCACATTCAATACATAAGGATAGAAGCCCAAACCAACAACTTCTTTCTTGTCTCCAAAAACATCTTTCTTTGAGTTTAATCAGTGATGTGCTTAGAAATAGACTTAGAAAAGACTGCAGTCAGAATCTGCCCATATTTTCTTCCAAGACTGAAAAATTTTTTAGCTTGTGATTATTGCCTTTTTTGATAATGTTAAACAACCAAAGCTTTCCATGTCTTCTGTGCCCTCACAGATCCAGCATGGAGATCACTATCATCCTATGCATGCCTGGAAGATAACTGTGATATTACAAAACGGAGCAGTGAGGCAGATGCTTTTTTAAAATCCTAGCTATATAGAATAAATGCTTTTGAAAATTTTCCTCTGATACCCAAAGAACTGAAATAGATGTTGGGAGCCGTTTCTTTCAGCCCATCAAATATGAATTTTGGCATAAACAGTGAAAGTCCTTAGCCTTTGGATTTGTGGGACCGTGAAGGCCATCAAGACATCTGGTCTTACAGTTTTTCTTTGTTTTAGCAGTTGTCTTTAGCGTCCAGGTGATTCTATGAAAATGTGTTACAAATCTGCTAGTGATAGAAAATGTCTGGAATTTATGAAACAAAATTTTCAAGTTGTTAGCCCATGGTAATTAAACCTATGCCTGCCCTGTTTTTGAGGTCTGAATGGAACAGAATCAAACAGCTTTGGTTTAGATGCATCAACAATGACTTTGCCCCAGAATCTAGGGAATGCAAAACAAAGAAGTTCATTACAAGAGAGACTTGCTAATCGTGCCAGATGTGAGCAGTGCTCTCCTGTAAGGTGTGTCCTATGACATAGGTTTCAAAAGGGCTTCTTGGGCAAATTCCAAGAATTTAGGATTTACAAGTCCCAGAATCTGCCTGAACCTGAATGTAGAGATTAACAGTTATCCTCTGGGCCTCTTCCTGGATTATCTTCAGCTTTCTGATGACTGGCTTTCTGAAGCTGCCATCAGGTGAATGAAAGTATGCACTTACTGGGCCTTTACCAAGTTAAACATCCAGGGAAGGATCCCAGAGTTAGGCAAGTGAAACAATGCCTATATTTGACAAGAGTTTTTGCTTGCTGGCATTAAGCCAATCTATTACATACAAAGCAAATGTACTTGGTTTTTAATTAGCTCCTTCCTGCTGTAATCACTAGAAAAAAGGGAACATTTCAAGGCAGTGTTGTTCTTAAGAAAGTCTTTCTTTAATTAACAGACCACCTTTTACCTTTTCATAAACAATCCCGCTTTGTGAGAAATTCTAATTCTGCATATATTTTGCTGAACTAACAGCTTCCTCTGAACTCAGAGCCCTGCACTCCAATGCAGGAGCCCTGACGCAGTGCTTCCTGCATCTTGCTCTACCAAATCACTCTGTGTACCCTGACATGAGGACTCCTCCAGGGTATCACTGCAGTATCTCTGCTAACAGATGGGCATTTAATGCTTGCTGGGTGCTACTGCCCAGCAGACACAGATGAAATACCCGAGGATCACAAACTTCTTGGCTAATCTGTACTCTGTAAAAGTTTCTTAAGAACTAAACCAATTCTGTTAAACCAATCTGAATTTGCCAGGTATGTTTTAGTCTTCAAGTAAGCAAAGGCGTTATTAATTTTCACACAAATACTCCCTCTGGTCCCTCTCTTCCTCTGTTCCAGACTGTGCTGAAATATCTCGCCTTCCTAGAAAGCTGAAAGGCTTGATACCTGGTTTGTCACTTGGTGTCAAATGTCTCTTTAGCAGTGTGTTCACTTATAATAGTAATTCATATGAGCTCTGTACTGTGATATGGTTAAATAATATAAAGGGAAAACTGAATTTTACTTAGTATGTGGGAGGTTATCATCCATCATCAATGCTGCCTTCTCCTTCCTGAGCTTATTAAATTAGCCTAACCCATGAACAGTGCCAGAAGCATATTGCTGATATTATTCTGAAAGCAGCGTATTTCTGAGCCTAAGCAGTAAATAGCATGTATATATTCTATTTATAATATACATATGTATGTTAGCCCATGTAAAATAACACAGCTCTTTACAATAGACATGAGAATCCAGTTATAATGTTACATGATGTCTCTAATTATTGTCAGACAGAAGCTATATGAAGTCTTTATACTAGAGCTCAGGAACTTTTTACAAGTTTCCTACCAGGACAGTTTTAGATGTGACAGTAAAATACGTCATTTGGTCATGTGTGGTATCTTTCTTGTAACAAGACTTGCTGGGCTTGTTATACTGTAACAAGCAACTTCCTGGAAGTCCAGCTGGTTTAATAAATGTCCTGTATGCCCTTACAGGCCACTACTTGGCACAAGACTTTCAATAACACACTTGCTCTTCCTCCCTCTTCTCTCTCCCGACATTTTATTGTGTTAGAGAGTTCTGGCTTTGGTCTATTAGAAATTTAATTCCAGCTGTATTCTATGCTGAAGTACACACAAATTTAATTTCTGCAAACCCTATTCCTAGGGCAGAGTTCATTCCCTGTTTTTTTGATATGCTGCTGTCAGACAGATAACTATGGATGGAGACCAGGTTTCTGATCTCCTTCATATAGTGGAACACTGATCTGTCTTTGGCAGGAAGAAAGCAAGCACTTTCCCTGTGCAGAGATAACTTTACAGCTGCCTGTCCTCAGAGCAGATATTGCTGAGGAGGGGTTTTCTTCTGCTTGGGTTCTTTTTGGCTTAATCAATTGTTCTATGTCTGGATATAGTCCTGTTTGGTTTAGTGTTGAAAACCTGAATTCAAGAGTCAGGAAAATTTCCTATACTAGTTTCCTGTGACCAGACTGTGAAAATCCAAGTACAAAGCACTTTACCCTACTGGCATTCCATCCCGCTTTGGCTCATAGGAGCTATTAGAGGCTTCCTCCTGCAATTCTGCAAAGCTTTTACAAAATGGGGTGGAAAACTGGTTTGAACTCTGAAAATAGCAGCCTGCCTGCTTCCCTCATCTGTAGCACGGTAGGGGCAAGCTCTGCAATTACACTGATGACTAAAGTGCTGATCAAACAGCACTGCTGACCCCATGGGATCTTGTAAATAAAGAGTCTATAAGGCTGTCCCAGTCTTTTATGAGGTAGCCACTGCAGTAGTCTCAGGATCTGTTGTCAAGATCAGGAGATGCTTGTTCAATGCCTATGTAGACCCATGTGGATGCCCAAAATCACATAAGACTGAAAATCCAAGGTCCCCTACATTTACTATGCAGCCTGTTCTCCTACTTTCTAATCCCTAATTTAGAAATGGCAGAATGTATACGCTTTGAAATGCTAGCTGAAGGAAGAGCTGAGTTAACATTGGCAAGCCATCTTAGCCATAGCTTTTTATTTCAGTCACTTGAGTCATTCCTGGCTAGGTTTTTCAAGTCTCAGTAAATACACTGGATGCTAGTACATGCTCCTATTGCTGCCTACACTTTTATCCATCTGTTATCATGGCACTATTCCTACTTAGAAGTTGGTCGGACCATTATACTGGTGCACAGGTGCCAAGTGAATGTGCGTTTAGACAGTTACAGAAGCTCTTCTGCAAGATAGCTCTGCTTTAAGATAAAATTACCACACCATTGCCACATGCTTTCTTACCTCGTGACATCTGTTGACACTGAAATGCCAGGAAAAAGACACATGCATCTATAAAATGGAACTCTTTCACTGATATATGTTGACAAATTGTATTGACAGTATTTTACACTGATGCTTCATGAGGTCATATCCTTTTCCAAATCCAGAATCGACTTCTTGTTGCTTTTAAAGCAGTTTTACAACCTAAAATGTCAGCCATTTCAGTATCTCCTGTAAATCTCATGCAGGTATGTTTCCAAAAATGAGAAAAACACTGTGAAAAGCACTGTAATTACTGATGTATGTTACATGGAAGCATTGTTTTCTAGCCAGTTCCAAAGAGTATGACTTATATCTGTAACTCCATTGGCACAAAAAAAAAAAGCCATATTTCCACCTAGGCTCAGTAGCTGTATTAATTAGGCTGTAGATAATTGATAACTAAGTCTTGTTACTACAGCTCATCAGCATACAATTGTTTGATTACAATATCACAAAGCATTGTTTTTCATATAAGGTACCATATTTATCATATTTAATGCTATTCTTTTACGAAGCCAATTATTTTACTTCATTAAATTATTTTAGAATAAGTTCTAAAATGTCACCACGTATGAGTTGAGTTGTGGCAACTTGACAAACTACTTGTCAGCTGAACTGTGGTACCTGCCGGTATGCCACTTGACCAATGTTAAATGGCTGCAAAGCAGTCGGCATCAGCTTTTAATGAATTACCTCATGTCATCTGAGCAGTGTTAACTGATGATAAGCCAACCTTAATTGTTATAAATGTTAAATAAAATAAGCCCTACAAATGTACTACGTTTCAAAGTTTAGGCAGAATGGAAATTAACATTTAGTCAGGTAGTGTTCCCTACACTGGAAACTAAGCCACTGTGACTTCACTGCTTATGCTTGTGTTCTAAGCTCATCCTAGTTTCAAATTAATGCATTAGCCTAAACGTAGGTAGAAATCGTATGATCACAATAAACTAATATGTTTTAATTTGCAATAAAATGGACTGAAAATGCACATGCTGATAGTTACATAAGCTTAACTAATGAGCGCTTGTTTGTTATGCACTACATCATCATTGTGTTCACTTGTGTGAGTCCTTCTAAGTTAACATAGAAATTTGTAGGAGCTTCCTTGTAGGAGCAACTTTCTTTAACATGATGTTTCTAGCAAGTTTTTTGATGCTTCTCAATGAATAGAATTTGAAGAGGAAATATAACTAATTGCTAGGCCAAAGGTGAATAAAATTTGTGAGATTGCATTTTAGAGCAGCCATGTATTTTCTGTCATTATTTGCAGGAACATTACTGGCTTCTGTTTATTGTTATTTAGCATCTTAGCAGTATTGTGAATTTTATTTAATATTCAGAAAGTTTGAAATTGAAAGTTTTGAAATTGAAACAGGATGGATATTTTTTAATATCCATTTGAGAAATAGCAGGAACCAGTGACGTAAGATCAGCTTTTGAATTTTCCTGATCTCTTCCTGGAGCACACTATGTCTCCTGAGGCTGGGTGGGATTCTGTTAATGATCACTGTCTCTAAATTTAGTTCCCTGCAAATAGATATCCAGCCTCATATTACAGTAAGTAGAGATCCAGTCGATACAGTTAATGGAGCCTAGAAAAAGAAATAACATAGAGAGATCCTGCTAAATCTCTTTTTAGTGTAAGTTCTTCATAATGTGAACTCAGAAAATTAGCCTAGGATTCAGGTGGCTAAAAATAGGTGACTAATACCATTTCAAGCATTTTTTCCTCTAGCTTGCAATCCAGAAAGCACAGGTCTCCTGTAAATACTGGGTTGTATCTTCCAGCATCTTTTTGGTGTTTTGGACACTCCAGAATATTTAAAATGGTTGGGCAGAGATGAGGCAGGATACAGTAAGGCATCTAAAATGGCTGTGATTCCACAGTTCAAGCAACTGAATGTCACCCTTAGCAGATGGAAAAAAAAAACTACACACACACACACACAAAAAATTGTGTCCCAGTCACAGATCGAGTTCCATTCTCTCCTTCTCTTGTGGTTGTAGGCAGGGTAAGGTCTCATACTCGTTACAAGGACTTTATAGTTTGGAGACTGTTTATATATGCTCTGAAATAAAATGTCTTCCCACAGTGGAAGGTGATAATCTCATATTTCTTTGCTTGTGTTTTGTTCATTGTTGACATTCTGACAATGTCATGAAATTACACTATCATTATTTATTTCAGAGTATTTTCCTCCCCAGAAGGAAGCACTCAGATGAAGCTATGTTTCTTTGTAGGAACATGCATGTTTTCAATCCCTTTGCTGCTGTTTGTCAGTTAATCTCTGAGCACCACAAAAGGATTACTTAAGTGTCCTGTTAGTTGACAGTTTCTGTCCATGTTAAACAATCATGTCTGTGCACATTGACTGTCACTTTGGACACATGAGATTAATCAGTGTCTTTTGTAACAGCTTTCTGGAAATGGAAATTCTTATCTCTTGCTTTCACTATATTCTTCCTTTTGCTTTCTCTGCATGTCAGTGAGAGACTGTCTGAGGTTTTTATCTTTAATGAAAATGTTGCTGAATTAAATTAACTGCTTAAATAAACATCAAATAAGTTCTCTAGAGTGAAAGTGAGTTATTATTTTCTGAATGCTGGCTGAACTGGAAAGGAAGATTATGTCTTGGCAATAATTATAAAAAGTACTCCATAGTAATAAAAGCATTTCAACTGTCAGACATGACTGAAAACATTAGAGAAAAGATCTTGAGTTCTTGTTGGAAATAGGTAGTAAGTTTTTTCTTTACTATCCTATTCTCTTGACGCTTATGAAATATATGCAGGTCAGAGGTCCTGGAACTCTACAGTGTAAAAAACAGTTTTGTATTTACTCTCTACCTGATTTGAGCCAAGATTGATTTTTCACATTTCTGTGAAGTCTGTTTGTATTCTGGGGTGGTTTTCTTTTTTTTTTTTTTCTTTCTTTCTTTTTTTTTTTTTTAAGATTCTGACTTGCATAAATAATTAACATTGTAAAACATTAATTAAAAATGTGTATTTACATACAAAAATTAAATAAAGCTCTTTAATATCTCCATATCTCTTATATAAATCTCTGGATATCAGGATGTGATGTATTTCTGTGAGCAAGCACCCTAGGATATATCCATAATGGATGAATCGAGCAATTTCTTGACCCAAGTTTTTATCTAAGATAATACGCTTTTCAAGTAATTCACTGTCAGCAGAACAAGCACTTTGAAATAGGAAAAAAATACTTCATTCAAAATCTCAGTGAGATATTTTCTGACATAGATGCATGAAAGCTGAATTGATGAATATTCTTGTTTTTTATTATCCTTGAACAATTTTCAAAGCACATTAGCTCAAGAAATGCCATCCTACAGCTAAGTTACTCTTTAGTACTCTTTTTGTGTGCGTACACTGTTGTATGGAGCTTTTGAATCTGAGTCCACAAGAGAGGCTCCAATATACTGCATTTTACAGTCAAACAGTGGGAAGATATCACACGAATTTCTTTAAAACCAATGACTTCTAAAACATCAGGCCATTTTAATATGTAAACATACCTTAATCGTTTAGGGAAAGTGCTGATGGTTGGAATTATTTATCGAAAGTGCATCATATTGACAGATCGAGAATTTCTCTCTTTTGAACTATAAAAACTGGAGAAGAATAGAGAAAGAATAGAGAAACTTTTTTTTTTTTTAACCTGTGCTAGGATTTTGTTGGTGTCAATGAGTAAACAGTTTCTGATCTAACATTTAAATGATTCAGGTGGGAATGTGTCACAGAGTGACTCAAGGAGTATGCATCTCCATGAACAGGGCAGGAATTCCACTGATGTGCTTCAGAAAAATCTTAGATCTAACTTACATCATGCAGAAGTGAACAAAGAAAATTTTCTCCAGTCCAAAGTGATTTCTTCTGACCTTATCTCAAGAGCAAGAAAAATGTGTGAATTACTCTTTCAAGCTTCATTAAAAGCATTTCAGCAGATGGCTAAAATAGTGAAATCCTGCTTCTTTTAGCCACTTTCCGTAGGGGCATGAAAAAGCAAAATCCTTACGCTTGTCTGGCAATAACAAAGGAGATGATAAACATAAATCTCTCCCTAGAATACAGTCAGTTCTTAACTGTGTTTCCTATTGAAGCTTAGGGTTCTGTTTCTGTTAATTACTGGGAAATTGCATTTTGTGGCATGTCTTGCATAAAAGACTATCAGTAAGACACTACGTAGTTAGATACCAAGCTGTTTAAAAAAATGCGTGCTCACACTTCTTATTTGTTCAAGTGCGGCTTTGATTATGAGTGCTATGAATACTACCAGTGTCTGTCATTTTTGTGTTACAAGAATATAGTAATTTGGCTCTAATTTTTAGTGGGATGTGTACATTCACATTGGTCATTTTGATATGTACGAGACAGGTCAAAAAAGGTGTATGTCCACGTATTTTCATTGTTCATTGTTTTATCTAGAAAAATAGTAGCATATTCAAAAATTTGGTAGATACCAAAGGGATCAAGTTGATATAGAACTGTAAATTTGGCTATTTTTATTGTAATTTTTAACTGAGTCTGCTTGTGACTGGACTTCAACTAGACTGTAAGATAAGTAGACTTAAGTCTACTCATGACTGTAGTTACATCTGTAATAACACAAATAATGCAGTCTGATGAGTATGTGTCCCTGATTATACTTGGTAAAGCTGATTTGAATTTTATCATAAGTCAGAACCAATTCTGATTAAAAAAGCATACATCAGATTCTCTGAACTTCAATGAACTGTGAACTTCTCAGTAAACCTCAGTTCAATGAGCCAGGTCTAACTTGGCAAATGAACATGTTGATAAGAAGTCTTCTGTCCTAGAAGAGTGAATAAAAATTAAAATAGAATTTGTAAGTAGATGGAAATTTTATTATATAAAACAATTCACAAATTTTGGTTAATGACCCGCTGCCATAGACAGGATTGCTACCCACTATATCAATGTCAGCTGCCCAGGGCCCACCCATTCCTTGAACACCTCCAGGGATGTGTTATCCACAGTTTGTCTGGGCATCCTGTTCCAGTGCCTCACCACCCTCTGAGTAAAGAATTTCTTCCTAAATATCTTCCTAATATCTAAATTTCCCCTCTTTTAGTTTAAAGTCATTCTCCCTTGTCCTATCACTATTAGACTGTGTAAAAAGTTAGTCCCCTTCCTGCTTATGAAGTCCTTTCAGATACTGGAAGGCCACAATGAGTTCTCCCTATAGCCATCTCCAGGCTGAACAATCCCAGTTGCCTCAATCTTTCTTTGAAAGAGAGGTGCTCTAGCCCTTTAAACATCTTTGTGGCTTTTGTAGGGAATATACATAGCCTGCAAACCCAGAAACTTGATTTTTTTCTTGTAGGCACACACAGACATAAACACAGAGCATTTCAGACATAGTCTTCAGCCACTGTTGGCTGAGCAAAAATACTTTATTTCAGCTACCGCAGTCCATATTCAAGGAATAGTTATCTATCTTTCTGAATTTTAAATTATCTTACTGTTCACAGGTCCTGCACAGGAAACTATTTCATTAATTTATAGCATACTCTGTGAATCTTAATTTTAAGTGATCTGTTCAGGATGAACTTTAACAGACCTACCTTAAATGACGCTTCAGCAATTCAGTTGAGTTTTATGCGAAACACAGAAGTTCAAGATGCCTGTCGTTATTTATTGATGTTCTTTCCGATGATAATTACTGATACACATTGAAACACATCAGTAGTTATTGAGTTGGGACTACCATAACTGCATTTTTTTGTTGCTTTAGATGTGCATTGCAGAGGTCAATGAATGCTCTTTACCACGTCTAGTTCAGATACTTCGGATAAGTTTTTCATCTAGAGAGCTTTTTGTATGGAAATAATCATTGTATTTCAATGTTTTTAGAAGATTAACTGGAGTTTTAATAAATTCTTTCTTTAGCCCTGTTATTTAGAATGACTGCACTCTACTTGTATAGAATAATGATAAAAAAACACAGAAAAAAACAAAAACAAAAAACCATCACAATAAAAACATTAGTATGAGTTGTATTCCTAGTTGAGAAATGACATATATTCCTTCCTGACACTTTTCACTAATACTATGGAAAACAGGACATTTATTTATTTATAACATTTATGTCCAATTTATTGGCACATTTCTTTTCCTTTCTTTCCCTTTTCCATATATAAATATGAGGTTGATTTCCCTTAAAGTTATTGTAAGCAGGGAGGAGAAGGAAATACAGAAGCTGAAATAGACATCGACTTCTGGATTATGTCTTGCTTACCAGATAGTCTAAAATATATCGTAACTTCTCCAATTGCATGTTGATTATTCCACAGAATGCTATAGTGATCTGTAGCTTTTTCTTAAGAGAATTGTGAATTAAATTCTGGGCAGGACTTTGTAATCCTGAGATGAGCAGGATGTCGTAATGCAATCATCATCATCCATATAGGACAGAAAGGTGGAGCATGGTCAAAAGAGGGATCTTCTAGAAAACATGAACTAGGATGGCAGAAACTGGGTAGAATTTATAATAAATAGCCTTGATCAAAAGAAAAGACTAAATAGGAGAGAGAAATATTATTTATTCCTACCTCATCTGCTGCTGCATTAGATTCTGTTTTATTTTGCATCTGAACTCTGTAGATTAGCCTTATGTTTACTTACGTTTGACATTTGCATAAACTCAGAAAGGAGTAATTTTTTTATGATGACACTTGTAAATCTTGCCATGTAAATGTGAGATTAAAGTCAGATACTGGTTACCTATCTAGTGGCCCTGTGCAGAGTGATGAAGTGTCATCGTTGAATGCCGTTATAATTTATTCTTGTAAAGATGATTTTGAAAGGGATAGAAAATGCCAAATTTATAGCACATTCTTGTCACATATATTGTAATGAGAAAAGAAAATATCACAAACTTAATTTGTTCTGGTGAAAATAGTCAGACTTATGGGAAGAGAGATAGCGTAAAAAATGTACCAATTTTGTGAGCTTTCTAAAATGCAATCTCACTGTTGTCCTTAAATGCCGTTTTCCAGGTTCCCTCAGTCTACTCCATTTTACAGCATTTTTTCACATGCTCACTTAGCCATCTCTTTGTATCTCGTTAGAAACTTGCACACTTACATAAATCTAAAGTGATCATGCACTTTTTTTCATGCAAAGACATTTTCCAAATATTTGAAGCCTTTCATCATTGTAAAGATAATGGAAATGATGACACTCTCTAATCACACAGAATTTCAACCACGTAGAACCAATCTGCATCAGCTTGAGAAGGGCAGTGGGTGGTTTTAGGCAGCAAAGAAAACTGCCTTCACATTGCTGAGCGACATTTAAGAAAAGTTGCCTGAGTTTGAAGCACTGCATGATATTCAATATAACTTCTAATGATTTCTAAGACTTCCATCAAATCCCTTATTTACTTGCAGTCTTTTTCTTCGGACAGGATAGGATTTATATTTTTATCACTCAGATTTCTGAGAACTCAGTGAATTTGTTTCCTCACTGGTTGCACAAAACACTCTATCACGTGTGCACACTTTGGATAGCCTTTTTCACAGAATTGATTCATTTTCTGACATACTGATTAATACTGATTCATAATAAGATGAAGCTCTTAAAAAAATATTTTCAGACATCAACTGAAAACTGCATGCTTTGAGAGGAAGAAAGCTTTTACAATAGATTCACAGTGATGTGTTTTTTAAAATCAGACTAGCAAACCTACAACTTCCTAAGGAGTTCACCAGGATTTGGAGAGGAAGCTCTAAAAGCAGGTTAGCCAGTCCCACAGATGTGTGTTTTTCTTTAAGTGTATTGTTACCATAGTGACTGCCGTTATATAACACAAATTACTCACTGAAGCGTGAAGGCTTAGCAGACAGAACAGCCCTCTCTTCCCCCTTTTTTGGATCAGTGTTTTTGTGATCGGAGTATAGTTGCCATGTATTAGCTGGGAGCTGTCCATTGTCCTTTGGATTTTGTTTTGCTTCTTTCTCTAGCAGTTGGATTTCCATTTCTTCTCAGTGATGTTTGTGAGCATTGATCCTGTCAAATATGCTGTGGTACAGTCAGGTTGCCCTGAGTTTTGTAATGATTGCACTTTACCATTTTATTGAAATTTTTGTTAAACTCTTATACCACTTCTTACTTGTGTTTGTGCTTGTACTTGTGAGATCAGTTCCTTGGGTGTGTTGAGTTGAGTGGGTGAATCTATTTACATAAAAACAGAAGGAAAATCAGTTCCCCCACTGCTAATTTTCAGAGCAATCTATCTTGCCTTTACCTAGGTAATGTTTCCTAAAAACTCAACGTTATTGCAGATATGGCTTCTGTTTCATACTGGCATGATGAGCAGCACTGATGAAATTTATTAATGATTATTGATGGCAATACTTTCCTTGTAAAGTCTTATCTAAGGAATGATTTGGAAATGTTGCACAGCATATTTATTAAAAAAATTCTCAGGAGATTAGTTTTGTAAGATGCAATACCCAATGAAGATTTGTTGAAATTTGTTGAATTAGAAAGAGACAGCTCAACTACCTCTTAAGGAAGCCTGTTCCACTGTTTGACCATCCTTGCAATAAAGAATTTTGTCCTAATGTCCAGTCTGAATCTCCCTTCTTGCAACTTTTTACCATTCCTGCACATCCTGTCATCAGATACCAACAGAAGAGACTGGCACCTCCTCTAGTGCTTTGCCTCCTCAGAGAACTGAAGAGAGCAACGAGGTCTCCTCTCAGCCTCCTTTTCTCCAGACTAGACAGCCCAAGAGTCCTCAGCTTCTCCTCACAGGACGTGTATTCCAGCTCAGTTACCAGCTTTGTTGCCCTCCTCTGGACACTTTCAGTTACCTTAACATCCTTTTTATATTGTGGAGATCAGAACTGCACATAATATTCAAGGTGAGACTGCACCAACTCCAAATATAGCAGGAGAATCACTTATTTTGACCGTCTGGCTGTGCTGTGTTTAATGCACCCCTAAATGCATTTTGTCCTCTTGGCTGCCAGAGCACCGCTACTGGCTCATGCTGAGCTGCTGTCACCAACGCTCCCAGGTCCCTTCCTGCTAATCTGCTCTCAGCCACTCTTCTACCAGTCTGTACCCGTGTCCAGCATTGCTCCATCCTAGGTGTAGCAGCTGGGATTTGCATTTGTTGAACTTCATGCCATTGCTGATTGTCCAGTGCTCCAGTATATCTAGATCCTTCAGCAATGCCTCTCCTTCCTCCAAGGGGTCTCAAGCACTTCCCAGTTCAGTTTCATCACTGAATTTACTAAGCATGCATTCAACTCTGGCATCCAGATCACTGATAAAAATGAACAAGACTGGCATTAGAATTGAGCCCTGGGGAGCACCACTAGTGAATGGCTGCTAGACAGATGTAGCCCTATTCACTGTGATGCATTGAGCTCTGGTACCCAGTGTAGTGTGAACCTCTCGCAGTTGGACAGTTTTTCCAGAAGGGTACTGTGAAGGACTGTATCAAAAGTCTTGCTGAAATCCAGAAAAATTACACCCACTGCCTTCCCTTCATCCACCCAGCAGGTGAATTNGAAAGCTTTTACAATAGATTCACAGTGATGTGTTTTTTAAAATCAGACTAGCAAACCTACAACTTCCTAAGGAGTTCACCAGGATTTGGAGAGGAAGCTCTAAAAGCAGGTTAGCCAGTCCCACAGATGTGTGTTTTTCTTTAAGTGTATTGTTACCATAGTGACTGCCGTTATATAACACAAATTACTCACTGAAGCGTGAAGGCTTAGCAGACAGAACAGCCCTCTCTTCCCCCTTTTTTGGATCAGTGTTTTTGTGATCGGAGTATAGTTGCCATGTATTAGCTGGGAGCTGTCCATTGTCCTTTGGATTTTGTTTTGCTTCTTTCTCTAGCAGTTGGATTTCCATTTCTTCTCAGTGATGTTTGTGAGCATTGATCCTGTCAAATATGCTGTGGTACAGTCAGGTTGCCCTGAGTTTTGTAATGATTGCACTTTACCATTTTATTGAAATTTTTGTTAAACTCTTATACCACTTCTTACTTGTGTTTGTGCTTGTACTTGTGAGATCAGTTCCTTGGGTGTGTTGAGTTGAGTGGGTGAATCTATTTACATAAAAACAGAAGGAAAATCAGTTCCCCCACTGCTAATTTTCAGAGCAATCTATCTTGCCTTTACCTAGGTAATGTTTCCTAAAAACTCAACGTTATTGCAGATATGGCTTCTGTTTCATACTGGCATGATGAGCAGCACTGATGAAATTTATTAATGATTATTGATGGCAATACTTTCCTTGTAAAGTCTTATCTAAGGAATGATTTGGAAATGTTGCACAGCATATTTATTAAAAAAATTCTCAGGAGATTAGTTTTGTAAGATGCAATACCCAATGAAGATTTGTTGAAATTTGTTGAATTAGAAAGAGACAGCTCAACTACCTCTTAAGGAAGCCTGTTCCACTGTTTGACCATCCTTGCAATAAAGAATTTTGTCCTAATGTCCAGTCTGAATCTCCCTTCTTGCAACTTTTTACCATTCCTGCACATCCTGTCATCAGATACCAACAGAAGAGACTGGCACCTCCTCTAGTGCTTTGCCTCCTCAGAGAACTGAAGAGAGCAACGAGGTCTCCTCTCAGCCTCCTTTTCTCCAGACTAGACAGCCCAAGAGTCCTCAGCTTCTCCTCACAGGACGTGTATTCCAGCTCAGTTACCAGCTTTGTTGCCCTCCTCTGGACACTTTCAGTTACCTTAACATCCTTTTTATATTGTGGAGATCAGAACTGCACATAATATTCAAGGTGAGACTGCACCAACTCCAAATATAGCAGGAGAATCACTTATTTTGACCGTCTGGCTGTGCTGTGTTTAATGCACCCCTAAATGCATTTTGTCCTCTTGGCTGCCAGAGCACCGCTACTGGCTCATGCTGAGCTGCTGTCACCAACGCTCCCAGGTCCCTTCCTGCTAATCTGCTCTCAGCCACTCTTCTACCAGTCTGTACCCGTGTCCAGCATTGCTCCATCCTAGGTGTAGCAGCTGGGATTTGCATTTGTTGAACTTCATGCCATTGCTGATTGTCCAGTGCTCCAGTATATCTAGATCCTTCAGCAATGCCTCTCCTTCCTCCAAGGGGTCTCAAGCACTTCCCAGTTCAGTTTCATCACTGAATTTACTAAGCATGCATTCAACTCTGGCATCCAGATCACTGATAAAAATGAACAAGACTGGCATTAGAATTGAGCCCTGGGGAGCACCACTAGTGAATGGCTGCTAGACAGATGTAGCCCTATTCACTGTGATGCATTGAGCTCTGGTACCCAGTGTAGTGTGAACCTCTCGCAGTTGGACAGTTTTTCCAGAAGGGTACTGTGAAGGACTGTATCAAAAGTCTTGCTGAAATCCAGAAAAATTACACCCACTGCCTTCCCTTCATCCACCCAGCAGGTGAATTTATCATAGGAGATCAAATTACTAAGGCAGGACTTTTCCTTGATGAACCCATGTTGGCTATACCTGAAGTAATACAGTGGCAAATATGGTGATAAAATCAGTCTTTCAGATTACTTACACGGGTAGATGAGCTAAGATGTAGCTTAAAGTAGAAAATTATGAGATTGAGGCTCTTCTGTCATTTCACATAAAGTGTTCATTTAGTCAGCAGATACATTATGTCTTGCTGTTTCCCTAAAGTTCAATATTTAAAATCTTGCCTAGCAAGACTCAGGAGCAAGACAGGTAATTGTTTTTATTTTCTTTTCCTTTGCTGTATTTTTGTTACTTGAATATCTGTATTATAAGTTAGATTTTTTTCTCTATTTTAGTTATAATTTTGTAGTAAACAATGCAAGAGTA
Organism: Penelope pileata; assembly: GCA_013396635.1. Taxonomy (NCBI): domain Eukaryota; kingdom Metazoa; phylum Chordata; class Aves; order Galliformes; family Cracidae; genus Penelope; species Penelope pileata. The sequence continues at coordinate 88,129 of WBMW01005642.1, read as the reverse complement.
TGATTACATGAAGATATTCAATAGATGCATTCTATTTTTCTCATGTTTTTTTCTGTACTTTCCTAAAATTCTGCCCACTCTTAATAGTTTCTCCTATTAAGTTTTAGCAGTCTGCCCCAAACACTGCAATTTTTTGAGATTAGAAATGAGGGAAGTAGCAACATCTTCATGTTTACTTTTAACATTTTAGTAACATTTCAATCAAACAACAGTAAAATTTCCTAAACCAGATTTTGAATGATATGTTGAATCTAGCTAGGCATTTGAGATTGTAGTTTACCTTCCCAAAGACAACTGTGGAGTGAAAAGTCAATTGAATTATTTGCATGATTTTTTTCTCCACTTTTAAATAAAAGCTTTTATGTTGGAGTTACTGCTCCAACTGTATGTTAATTGCATTCAAAGCAGAAAATATAAAATAATACTGCAAAATGTCTGAAGAAAGTTCAGTTGAAATTCAAGCTTTTGAAATGAATCTGCTTAGTTGTCATTGAAGAATAATTAGAATTATTGTATCAAAGTGCCATCTTTAAAAGGAGTATTTCTGAAATACGGGATGTATATTAAATGCAGATTATTGAAGGACATAATTATAACTGCTTTAATGTACAAAAAATCGCTTGTGCACTCTGGCAACTGCTTCCAATTCTGCCCTTGAAGACAGATGTGAACTTTCCACTTCAATGCCTAGAGACGGTTTTCTGAAAAGAGCCCCATAAATGGTTCATTTTACAAGTGCACTGTATATTATTTTAGTGTCAAAGGCTCAGGAAGACATTACACAGATTACGATATGGATATGATGACTTCTTTTTTAGAATGAAATTTGAGTTCCCTATTCCTTACATGTGGAGTTATGATCTCTGTAGTACTCCATACATTTATGTCTGCGATTCTCTGTAACTCATGTTTAGAAAGGCTCCTGCTGTGTGTGTTTATTTACAGTTTCTACTGATAAATAGAATAATTGAATTTTTATTTAGGCAGATACCTGATTTACCAAAAAGGTTCCTTTTTTTTTATTATTATTATTTTTTTTTTTAAAAAAACAAGTAAAATAACTTACATGATATATGTAATTTTTTTTTAAATTTCATTTGGAATGTAAATGAGAATCCAAATTCTTAGTGTAAGCTATGTAGGCTAATAAAAATAAATGTAAGTTTCTATCTCAACGAATTTTTTCTTTTATTGCCATAAAAATCCTTCTAAAAATATTGCTTACATGGAACAATGGAGGTGGTATCTGTATGAGACCCGCTATCTAATTTCATCACCAGAATTTTGTTGGCTGAATTTGGACTGTCATAGCCTAAGAACAGAGATTATCACCTTATTTATTTATTTATTTTTAATCAAAAAACCTCTTAAGAAAAAAAATCAATTTTTTAAAGTCATGTCTGACCCAAATAACTTCTCTTCATATGTCTCTTCCGTCTCCTGTTTTCTTCTCCTACTTAGTCTTTTTTTTTCATTTCCAGATGAGTAGAAAGAGAGGATGGAGGGGGAGAATGAAAGTAATGCAAAACTTATAAAGAACCTTTATTTTTATATTTTTCATCAAACAACTGAGAGCTATTGACTTTTTTTTGTCATTTTTGTCTCCAGATGTTTGTTCTTGAGTTAATACAGAACCTATAATTAAATTAATTAGGAGTTAGCAGTAGTATCATTCATTTTGGGAAATGCATCATTTTATGGTATCCATGATATAAACAGGGTCTTTAAATTGGTGTTTTAAGGGTTGAGAAAATGTTTCAAGATAACTGAAACTTGAAATCTGATTTTCAATGAGAAAATAAAATGAGATCAGTCTATTGAAAATAACAGCAACGTGTTTGATAGATAGCTAATTTTAGTCCATATAGGAAATTGTGAAGAACAGAAGTGTAAAAATCCAAATGAATGTTTCACTTTTTTTTATTTGCTTTTTATATGAAGTTGGGTTTTTTTGGTTTGGTTTGAGTTTTTTTTTTGGTAGTATGGGGTACAAAGATAGAATTCAGTCCAAGATTCTGAGAGTTAAACGTTTTGTTCTCTTCTGTGACAGAAGTTAATGTTTTGTGTGTAGATGTAAAGAGAACAGCTTGCTTCAGAAAAGACACATGGATTCTTTTCTGTAAAGTAAAATGAACAATTAACCTTAGAACACAGTAACATATTTAAATTGTTCATATATTTCTAAAAATTTTCTGCGATTTGCAATGTATCTAGAAGATATAATAGACATTATGGTGTCAAATATCCTTTAAAAATGTGGTTAGAGGAGAACTATGCTACTAAAGAGAAACGTTAGGCTTCTGTGCTTAAGATTCTTCTGACATTGTAAGAATGATACAAATGATATGTTTTCACAAGACTTGTTAAATCTGACATGACATACAAAACCAATGAGTGTGATTTAAAATACATTTCAACATTGTATGATTTCAGAATAAGTACAGCCATACTTACTGTTCGGTTCAGTTTTGTGTAGTTTAAAATGGACAAAGTAAAACTTGTCTGCCAATAGAGACTGTGAGTATAACAAGTATCTACAGTTTGGCTGCATTACCTAGAACTATATTGAACTTTTATCATATTAAACACATGAATTTTGTTCTTGCTGTAATGCAGTACTTCCTTAAAAGATTTTTTTTTAAGTTTTAATATGATTCTTTAGAAAGACTAATATAATTAAAAATTCATGTTTTCACTAGCTTTTTATTTGTATTTTCTGTCTCTAACAGCCTTGATGTAAAAAGATTTTTATAGGTAGAGTAATTATTGGAACAATTCACTTTGAAGATGGAAATGTTCCTTGCTCATAAATTTGCATGTTTCTTTAAAAGAAACTCTCTAAGACTAAAAATGCAAAGTTTTTGGTGAAAATAGGTGAATTTTGACATTAAAGGATCAAATGAGTGTAATGTTCCCTTCTGGTCTTAAGAATTTGTATGTATATTGAATGAGTCTGTTTTTCTGTGATGTTCTGCTCACATGTGTGTGAATGCCATCTGTGTGTCTTTCTGAGTGTAAGATTTTTCACTCATCTGACTGTAAGATTTTTGATTTGCCCTTATGACAAATGTATCTTAGAGTGATTGCTGAATATGTGCAGAGGGATCCTGTCTTCTCATCAAGGAGAAATACTAAATCATCTTAACTTGCTAAGTAATTGTGTAATTATTATTAAAACTGAGATAACGCAGTTGTTTCAAGAGGTTTCTTTATTCTTCTGGAGATAGCGATGAGTACTGAAAGAGCGACCTAGGGTTGTAAAGGAGATCATTTGGGGGAACACTTTATATTTTTGCTGTGTAGATACTTTTTTTCACTTAAAATAACTAAAACATCACTGTGTGTGTTTTGATGCACGTGAAAAACTGTATTTAACAAATTTAAAACAAACAATCTTTAAACAAATAAGCATTCCAGGAGTTTGGAAGCATTTGGCATTTTTGTTCAGAAAAAATTGTGGGGTTTTGATTAAAGTTTATTCAATCCTATAGAAATAAATATTTCAGCATAAAATATATTTTAAAAAGTTTATTATTTTAAGATGCTCAATTTTGTTATTACATTATTGGATTTGGTGTGTGATGTGGTTTGAGGTTTTACTCTGATTACTGTCCTTTGGCACGAAAAAACAGCGTAGTGCCTATGTCTGTTAACAGACATTGCAAGTCATCAGGACACTGATCATTCTTACTATGATTGAACTTAATATTCTGGGTTCTTATTCTTACTTACTTTGATGGAGCTATTACTGATTTATAGCACTAATGAGGCAGAAAAATAAAGGCTCCTCTGCTTACTACACTTGGATTGTTCATTATTTTTTAGCAGTTCAAACCTGTATTTTCCTCTTATATTTAATACGATGAGAGTTAACAGTACATTAATTTTGGGAAGACTAACATGATTTTAGATTATTTTAACTATGTGATACAGATTATAATTGTACCCATGGTGTCTCTTGAAAGTAAACTGAAGCTTATTGTGTATGATTGTTAAGTATATAGGATTTATTTGCACATTAAAAGCGAAAAAACATCTGCTTTTAGTTATAGTGTAATATCACAGTATGTTGGGCTTTTAAACAGATTGCAAGCACATTTCTGTAAAAAAATATTGGGAAGCAATTTTAATGAATGTTGGACCAAAGTTTTCCAAGAAAAATGTTTTATTTTAATCCTTCATGTACATATTTGGTTATATAAACTGGCAAATTACAGAAATGCACAGCATGCTCCCCCCTTTTTATTAGTTACAATTCTTGTCAGGATTATCTTGCTGACTAAATGACATATTCCTTTTTATGACAATCTTTTAGTATTTCCTATTGTGTGGCTATACAAGGACAAAATGTTGTGCAGTCAAGTTCAAGGTAAAATCAAGATTATTATTATTAAAATGTGTCTACTGCAGTCTTCTTGAAACATAATCAGCATACACCTCAAAGGAGGCAGAAGAGCCAAGATGCTAAAAAAGCTTGGTTTTCCCCTTTTCCACCTGTGCCTCATCTCTACCTTTAACCTGGACATTAAGCTGTGTTGCCTAAGAGCTTGAGAACACAAACAGTTATCAATGAAAGCTGTCACACCTAGTGCTGAAGTTTCATTCTGACCCATGTGTCGCAAACTCAGCCAGTGCTGTTGTGGGGCTAGTTGCAAACAGAGGAAGCAGATGCTGTCTGTGACTCTTTCTGTGCTCTGCGGTCTCTTCACACGGCGCTTGTCATGACTGTTCTGCAGAGATGTAAAAGTACAATATCTACTTCCTTTGGTTGCTTGATTACCTCTCTATTGTCATGGAAGCTGCAAATGTATCTGGAAATCTTTACATGCAACCTCTTGCTGTATTTGCAGTTGATTAATATGATTTTCCAAAACCAAGTAAGTGATTTTCGTGCACTGTATGCTGGACTGATGCTCTTTTACTTGAGAATATTTTATGTTTCCTTGACTGTGAATTATTCCCCAGACTTTTTGTTTGCTTCTTTGCCTTTCCTGTTCATTTTCAAAACCTTCAGGCACCTAAAGGATTTGTGTGTCAGTTACATGAGATGAAGAACAAATACTAGACATGAATTAGCACCAAATGATAATAAACTCACTAAATGATAAAGCCAACAATAAACACAAATGAAGAAAGAGATGCATTCATGCTATAGTTCTGATTAAAGAAAGTTTGAAACAGAAGAAATGTGCTAGAAAATGGAAGTCAGTGGAAGTGTCTTTATGTATTTAGAGACTTCAAAAACCAGATCATTTATTTAGGTATCAGATTACATAATTAGGAGCTTTCATCAAGCTATCAATTTAAGGTTCATCTTTGAATATTAGTGTGGGTTGTCAGCACACCTCAAAATCATTCTTGAAGTGGTTTGTCTGGAACATGGTGTGCTCCAGGCTTTCTCCCTCATCAGGAATAATAGGTGCAGCAGTCAGCCCTAAAAGTGCTGTTTGTATCTGGAAAAAATGTCTCATGGCCTAGAGGGGGAAAGTTAGTAGCCAGGGTCAAAACTTTACCTCCTCAGATAAGTGTTAAAAGTTAGATACCTGAGATTAGTTTGGATGGAGCTGGGAGTCCAAAAAGCATTCCATTGCTTAAGTATTTCCATCTTCCTCCGTAGCATTTCACTTGAAGTGTTGATCTGCTGCTTCCACTTAAATGAAATAGCATACAGATCTGTCTTTGTAAAAAAGACTATTTGTGCAATAATAGACTAATCATGAACGAAAAGCAGACATCTCTCAAGCTGTCTTAGCAGTGATTATTGTTTATGCAAAGCATATTGCTGAAATGAGCTACACATGTTAGTTTTAGGATTATCTGGTGTGTAAGAGCAAACAAAAATGCAAAACATTGACTTTTCAGAATAATGAAGTCTATCAGTTGTCTCTGTATGTCTATGGGGGTGACCAAAATAAAAACAGTTTTATAGAGAGTGGTTGAGATGTTTGTTAATATTAACAATTAAAACTCAAATAAAAAGATTGTATTTATTGCTTATCATAAAATACAGATTCCAAGATGTGCTAAATTTCGACTGGGCAGTAGACACCTTGAAACATTAAGAATAGCTGTTGTTTTTACTACAGAATTCATCTGATCTTGTTCCACAACTGAGAATCAGATAAGAACCATCTTCTGGACCCTTCATAAAAGGTCAGATTGAATATAGGACTGAACAGACTGCAAACTCCTCAGAGCATGGAATTGTTTGTTGTTTTAGTGCCATCCATGACACTGGATATTTTGACAGTTCAGAACAAATAAAGATAATGATGGAAGGATTACATTCATTCTCTTTGGTGACCAGTTGTGTGAGGAATAGCGGTTCTGTTGCTAGAAGGTGTAGAAAGAATTATTCTTTGAAATTGTTTGTTAAAACAAAGTCTATAAAAGGGCATACTAGGGCTACTCAGTGTCTGTGGATAGCTGAAAAGGGTAACTATAACCTAATGATTTTGAAGTTCAAAGTAAACTAGTTTGTAAACAAAATAGTCAGATATTGAAAACTCTCTTTTACTATAAAATTATTATGTCAGACACTAACTAATACAGCCTGTATGATACAGTCTGTATAATCTAAATGGAACGATTACGATAATACTGCTAAAGGAAGTTAAGAATAACATAAATGGAGTTTATATACTGGTGTTTAATTAATCCAGTAAAGCATTTTCATTTGTCATGGATACAAGTAAATTGTTTTAGTTGTTTTACTTGGGAAGTTCCTTAAGAGTACCTGGGAAGAAGGACGTCATTGCAACGACTGTCTTCTGACTGATTGTCAGATATGTCCTGAAATACATATATAGAATCATACAATCATTTGACTTGGAAGGGACCTTTAAAAGTCATCTAGTCCAACTCCCCTGCAAAGAACAGGGACATCTACAGCTACATCAGGTTGCCCAGAGCCAGGTCCAGCCTGACCTTGAATATCTCCAGGGACAGGGCGACATTTATGTGTAATTATCATCTTCTTATCCTGGAAGTAAATACTGATTGACCAGTGTTTGTTTTGTTTTGTTTTGTTGATTTTTGTTTGTTTGTTTTTTGGGTTTTGGGTTTGGTTTGGTTTGGGTTGGGTTTTTTTGAATGTAGACTGAGATACAAAATAATGTTAAAAACATATGCCTGGATGAACTTTGTAGTTTGGAAGACTGGTTCCAATACTGGAAGTTGCCGTTAATGTGGCAAGACAGGAGGCTGTCCACATCTGATTTTCGTGCAAGAATATCTTTAAGACTCAAAAACCAAAAAGAAAAAAAATCAAGTTCATTTTTTTTTAGCTTCTTGGTTTCTGAAAGTTGTATTAACTTTTAAGGCAGTATCATAAATACTTTTGGCTATTCAATACAGCTTGCAGCATTGAAAATGCATACTTTTTGCCAGAGAAGGAGATTGTAGTGTGAGTAAGGACAGATCTGATTCCCCTGTGGATCTTCTTGCTGTACACCACAACAAAACCAGGGTACACTGTAATTGCAGAACCATCTGTAGAGCCTTGGGATGATAGGGGTGAGTTCTTTGTTTGACTAGAGGACAGGAGTTACCTGTGGAAGCAGTCTCACAAAAACTTAGAATAATATACTTCAGCAGAAAAGCCTATACTCAAAACTCAATGCCAGCCTACATACCTATGTCTTGAGATGTTCATACTGGAAATATGAACGTAAATAGATAGTAGTGTGTATTCTAAAACAAAGCCATAGTATAGAGTCTGAAGCAGTTATATGTAAAGGTAAAAAACCGTGAAGTATGTGCCTAAGGTAGATATTCTCCATCTGACCTAAAGCCATCAACAATAGGATACATATTTTTCATGAATTGCACACAGTTGGTGCACATAGCTTTGAGGCAGTTTGGGAAGTAGCTAGGCAGCACCCAGTTGACTGGTCAGGGCCGTGGTGACTTCTCCTACATTCTTATTCTGTTCTCATTTGTTGCAATTTGTTTGAGCTCAAAACCAAGACAAAATTCACTAGGTCAACTCCAGATGTGAATAACTGGTCTGATGAGCTGTGATCTTGCCTTATAGTCAGTGAACATGAACAGGCACTTTTAAAATGCCATTCTTTTTAGCAAATGTCCTGTAACCGGTGAGATTATCTGCCTTCTAAATGTGCGTTTTTCTCCATTGAAAGTACAACTCACAAGCCATAGTTCTAAATGTCTACACAATACACATCCATAGTTTAGTGAGAAAAATTCTAAATCCTGTTTTCTCACTTGCTTAGGTAGAGCCTAAGCCAGTGTTTTGAGCAATACTAGGTTACAAACATTATTTAACAACCTAGAGAATAAGTCTTCCATTGGACCACACTGAGTAATTAATTATACAATCTAATTCCAATAAACCTGACTTTATATGATTAGAATATAGGTCTTGTAATATTCTTGAATGCTTTTTTCTCCCTGTAAAAGCATGAAATGTCATTAAGAGATGCTGAAGGATACTCAAAGAAAATGATGGCAAAAAAAAATTCAAGAGATAATTTCTGTGGACTTTAAAGACAGTTTTATTCATAAAAAATTTATTTTATAGATGGCTAATTAAAGCAGCCTCCAGAAATTTAGGATTGCTTTTATTGGAACTGCTTTGTTTCTTTCAGTTATGATTAGAATTCTCATGATCTAAGACAGAAGATTGTGTACTGCAGCCAAAGTATAAAACAGATTTTATTTTTATTGCTGCCCATCAGACATGAAATAAAACCTGTAAAGTGTCTTAAAACAGCATGAAGAAATGGCAACTCATCAAGCGGACTAGGTGTTAAGATATCACGCTTCACAGTAAATAGCAGCAATCTTAGCAGAAATGTCATTAAACAGGGAAAGATAAATATTAATTTGGGGGCTTTTTTTCTATTTTGTTGTTGTTCTGGATTTTGGTTACACTTTAAAATTGACATAATAAAACAGAAGGAAGCTTGATTCTGTTCTTGTTTTGATACTAGTTGTAGCTTTCAACAAAATGATACCATAATTGATCTGCAAAAAGCTGCATAGCAATCTTTTCCTTCAGGTAGCTATGCACAGTAGCAGTCAGCAAGCATGTAGCAAATATTTCTTCTGATGGGTACAGAAAAAATTGTATTGCTTTTGTGGTTTCCTAGTGGCAACAAAGTATATAAAATTCATATTATTAGCAATAGTTTTTGTGACTTTAATGTAGGCACCACCAAGTTACACAGGCAATGGTAAGTGGATAGGTACACAACTCTGCAGTGAAAACATTTGAAAATAACAAACATTCTCACACAGTTGTGATAGCTTCAGAGTAAATTTGATGAATTAATGAGAATGATCTGAAATGCTGAGATAACATGGTCTTCCTCAATAATATGCTGAAAGGTTTTTTTATAAAAAAGAGATAAAATCCGGTCATTCTTATCCATTGTTCCTGTAACAGTCTCAATTTCATTGCAATTTCAAATCAAGAAAATACATATTAAAAATAAAAAGTTAATCCCTTTCTCATTCTGTTGACAATCTAATTTATTCTGTGGGAATTCTTGTTGCTTTCTGTTGTAAGTTGACGCCTTTTGTATGAAACAAATTTCATTAATTCCTATGATCTCTCTCTGGTGGCTGAAAGATAGCTTGACATTTAAAAACAACTAAAAGCTATAACTCTCCTACATGTTAATAACATAATTTATTCCGCTCATGAGTACTGTTACAGAAATTCAGTTTGTCAAACTGGTAGAATTTCGTGAATCATTGAGTGATTTTGAATCACATTATATGTTGAAGTCAGCTGAGCTTCTCCGGACTACCACTTCTATTGTAATCCAAACTCCAAATCACTAATGGCTAGGCTTCCAACCTTAATCTATCCATGGATAGTTAATATCTGTTTGGTTTGCAGCAAGAATACCTTTCATCCTCTGTAAGTCATATTTATGGTGTTCGTTTTCTTAGGTTAAATTAACCATATTCTTCTAACGAAGCATTTGTTTGGACATCCTTTTCTCCATTTGCTCCACTAGCTCAAATCTAAAAATACATTTACGATCCTAAGAGAAATGTTAGAGAAAATTAACATGTAGAAGTTTTGGAGAATGATCGTGGAAAGCTGCCTGTGACCTCTGCAGGCACACAGAGTGTCTGCTAAACCTTTCTATGATTTCCTAATTCTGAACATCTTGTTTGTTCACCTCTGGCCCCTGTCTCTGCCAAACTGGCAGCTTTGGCATTTACCTCCTGCCTAACACTCTTTGAACACAGCGTTGTAATTTTTCCTGCTGTTGGGTGTACAATCTGATTTGGTGGTCATGTTCTGCATTCATGTCCCTCCATTAGACTGTGTAGTGGTGGTAACTTCCTTGCCTATAAATCCAGCAATTTGAGTATTTCCTGAGGAGGCAGGATGTCTAAATGCTCTGTCTGTGTGGGATTTGTATTCACAGTTCCTAAATGTGTGGGAATGATGACTTGACCACCACTTCCATTCCAGGTGGAAAGTAACCTCTCTCTGACTCATTTGTTTAGGCAATAGAGAGGGACTCTGCAAGACAGTTATGCAGGCACAAAGAGTACAGAGCACTTACTTGTTGGTGAATACACACAGCAGACCAATACATCTGAAGAGCTATGAATATTAAATACTGCCTTAGTGAGATCCTTGAACAGTCTTTGCTGGCCAGGCAGTCATCATCCAGGTGAGGAAGCATCAGCCTCTCTTGCTCCTTGTAACAGACTATTGCTGTTGCTGAGTTGCTGCCATCCACTTCTGTGTATTTTGCTTTGTTTTGTTTTGTCAGATGTAAGGAAAAAGTTTTTTACAGTAAGGGTGATGAAGCACTGAAACAGGTTGCCCAGAGAAGTGGTGAAAGTCTCATCCCTGGAGACATTCAAGGTCAAGCTGGACGGGGCTCTGAACAACCTGATCTAGCTGTAGATGTCCCTGTGCGTTGCAGGGGAGTTGGACTAGATGACCTTTAAAGGTCCTTTCCAACTCTGAGGATTCTATGATTCTGTGATTCTAAATAAGAGCAGATATGAGTTAAATATTATTTTTCTGTGTGTTACTGAGTTTGGATGGATTACATATATCTCATAGTTACTTGATATTGCTTTCTTATGCCAATTGTTCCTAATGATTACTACTTGCCCTTGATCATGTATTTTCACTGCCAATATGTTTTCTATTCTGTGTGTTCATTTGCTCTTGACATTTGTTTGTGTTCAATGTCACTGTTATAAAAAATTGAGATCCAAGCATGTCCTATGTGGACCTTACCTTTAATTCTGAAGCCATTTTAACTGTGCTGTGGATATCCTTTTATCTACAAGAATGCCAAATATTTTATTTGTTGTTTAAACTTTCTTTGCAGAATTTGACTTAACTCAATTTTGGTAATTCTTTCTTCATCCCTGCTTTTTCTGATCTTCAAGATATAGATTGCTGTGCTTATCAGGTTTTTTTCCCTCTCTGTGTGGGCTATGATTTCTTTTTTTATTCTTTCGTAAGTGGCCTAGGAAACCTACTGTGCATAGCCTGTACAAGGCATTCATAAAGACCTTGGAAACTTGCTGTAGAAGTTTGTGAAACTAAAAACAGAATCAATTGAAAGTAAATATTCAAGGTAAAACTGTCTTAAAGTCACAGAACAACTACTTTATATTAGTATTTATACCAGATAATGTGTTTGGTTTTGTTGTTGTTGTTTTTTAAGAAACAGATTTAAATCCATATGTAACAAAGAAATCAAAGTAACAAAGGAAAAGGTGGAAAACTTGAGTATTAAGAGAAATACTTTAGTGACTGCATTTCTTTTCTCTTTTTCTTTTTTTCACATAGGGTAATTACTGAGAAAAGGCATACGTTTATTGTCATAGCTGTATTTCATTTATTATATTTAGAACATGGTTTTTGATAAAGATTCTGTTTGGCAATGTCATTATTTTAGATAATGGAAACAAAAGGAAATTAATTTTTCAGAGATGTACCTCTTCACCCTCTTTATATTCCTGTATTGGTTTTATGCTTTTATTTTACTGAGAGCAGTGATGGGAAGAAATTAGAAAGTGATAAAGGTATTCTCCATCCATAATGAGGTAGTTAGTTGGTCTCTGGTTGAAACTAAACTTTTGACTTTTGAGACAGTTGTTCAGTCTGAGGAGACACTGAGAGACAGTGGAGTTGCTAGGATTATTGAAAACACAGGGAGAGAGCCATGGATTTAGAATATTAAAGCACATTATTATTGCTTGTGATACCAAGAATAATGTCTACTGCCAACTCAGGAACCAAAGAGTGTGAATATTTCTGTAAAGAACTAAGATTTATCAAGTGAAGACTGCTGAAAGACGATGATGTCCATTTCTCAAGTCCTAATAAATTTGGGTTGACAGGTTAACTGAAAAGATAGCCTTAGGGAAAATTAGTATTCAGGGCATGAGGTTAACTGAGGAAAACTCATGTCCTAAACGGAGGCATATGACTTCACGGTACAAAATTTAATTTTACAGAGAACCATTCTGACAGTGAAAATGGAGCTAGAGGGCTGGTAATATGAGAAGGTTTTCTGTACGTTCTTTTGTGATCAAGTATCCTCATGATTATAAAAATTTAGAAGGTATTTTAAAACACCGATTGGGAGAAGTATGTTCCATGCCTGTATAGCAACTTTATAAAAATAAAGTGGTAATTAGATGTAAAGATAACAAAAGTCCAAGAGCAAGGTTCATTGAGTCACTGGATATCTGGAGAATTCCATGTCATTTCACTAGCAGCACTAACATCAGTGTGGCAGGGACGAAGGACTGGGACTTCCGCGTCTTGACAAAATGTAGCACAATTTGCCAATTTACTCATCATCAGCTGCCTTTTTTCATCGTAATTATCATTATTTTTCTTTTTAAGAAACTTGTTCTATGATGTGCTTAGCTCTATCATGTGTGAATATAAGTAGGGGCTTGTGAATGAGCAGTGAGGAGGCTGCACTTGAAGATATACTAAAAGGGATTTTCCTAACCAGCAGAGCTAGGAGAAGTGATAAGAGCCAAATGTGAGTGTGTAGAAAAGACAGAGACCCTAGAAACTGGATGCATTACCAGGAAATAAATGGAAATGGTGTCATGCACAAATGGTACTGTGAGAAGAAACTGCATATTTAATCCCTTTTTCATGAGTTTAAAAGCTTTTTGAATCTAGAATAAAATAAAATTGATCTACTGTAATTATTTAGTCAACTTTGTATAGCAGTATTTGCAATCTTTCTGAGAAAAGAATAAAAAATGTTATAAAATTGGTTCTTTTTTCTGTATTCTATTTATACTAAAAATTATATAATGTATTTAGATGCTTAGGAATTCCTGATAATACTACCATCTTAATTTTTATGAATTTAAGGCCAAATTTGTTTCCATACGTATTACTTCTATTTTGAAATTATAAAAGATAGGTCACAGCGTAGTTATGTTTTCCAATATTGTTTTCCGGTTTCTTATCACTCTAGATGTGTTTGTTGAGAAATGCCAGACCAATGACAATATCCTGGCAAAATCAAATGCTAAGTACTCTTGGTAGGAAAACCTACCAATTCTTTTGTTGAAGTTAAACCTCTCTTTGCACAGAAAAAGGCAGGATGCATGAAATCAAAACTGGAGCAGGTAGTCTGATACTTACAACTCTGTAATACAGGCATTCCTTATTGCCAGGGGCCTGACCTAGAGTTCCAGTCTCTGCTTCTGGTGTTACCTCATTTATTACTTAATTAATTTCTAGTAGAAAATGTATGAGTGTTTCTGGGGTAGCACACTTCCACTACTTATTCTGACTAAATGACGCATCTTCTGGGCAACATTCTGAAATACCCAATGGCATATAACTGATCAGTCATCTGTACTGTCTTGATGCTATTCTCATTATCAGCTATGTAATCATTATTAGAACAATTTTGCGCTGTTTTTCATGTATTTGATATTTTGTAGATCACTAAGTTCTCTTATTCAGAAAACTACAATAACTGAATTGATGAATTTATCGCAGTGAACCGAATCAGAAACAAGCATAAAAAGATTTTAAGGTGCAGAATAGACCTCATGGTTCACTAGGAAAATAGAGATTCATTATCTATTCTGGTATCCAGAAGATTCAGGACTTTTTTTTTCTTTTAGTACTTTTCTGTATTTAAAATTTCCAAAGAAACCCAAAACCTCACTATACACAGTCTGATTATTTCTCATGTAGTAGCTAGGCAACTGGCAACAAGATATTTTACAAAGATTTGTCCTTTTATTTTCTATTTTCCGGAAAGGAGTAAAAGGAGACTGTGCAGCAAGAATTAAAAGAGCAAACAGGTGTTCTTCCTTTTGGGTTCCTGCCATACTAACTTAAACAGTGATACATATGCAAAAATTCAAGAGAAGAAGATAACTTCTACAGAAAAAAAAAAAAAAAACCACAGAGTTGGGCTCCTTTCACTCAGATTTACAAAGTTAGAGGTAACTATTGGTAGATTATAGAAGCTTTAGAAAACAGTAGGTGTTAGAGTAAACTTTGTACATAAGAGTCAACAATACTTCATGACAATGTATTTGTTACTTTTCACAACATATTTTTATTTTTGTCCAGCTAGCCTTTCTGGAACCTCATGTACTTCATTAATGTTAGAAAGATGTTGTGGATCTTCCTGCAAGAGCAACAAAGAAAATGCCTATTCAGTATGCATAGCACTGAGATTACAAGTATTTTAATAGCAATATACCAGCTGAAAACAATATGATTTTACTGTTAAATTTTCAAAAAAGTAATTTCATGTGTTTGTTGTATCACAGGTACAGGAATGGCTGTGCTTAAACTGTCAGACCCAAAGGGCAATGTCAGGACAACTTGGGGATATGGGCAAAGTGCCATTTCCGAAACCAGGCCCTTCACAACCAGTATCCAAACCACCTGCGACTCCTCAAAAACAGCCTGTGCCTGCTGTCTCACATTCTCCGCAGAAGACTTCCACACCGCCTACTCCAGCAGCCGCAAAACCTAAAGAAGAACCAAGTGTTCAGAAGGAAGTTCCAAAACTTCAGCAGGGGAAATTGGAAAAAACATTGTCAGCTGATAAAATCCAACAAGGAACTCAGAAAGAAGATGCAAAACTTAAGCAGGACAAACTTTTCAAGACATCTTCAGCTGATAAAATACAACATGTCTCTCAGAAGGAAGACCCAAGACTCCAGCAAACAAAACTGACCAAGACACTATCATCTGATAAAATTTTACATGGAGTTCATAAGGAGGATGCAAAATTTCAAGAGGCAAAACTTGCAAAAACATCCTCAGCTGATAAAATTTTGCATGGAGTTCCAAAGGAAGACGTAAAACTTCAGGAGGCAAAATTGGCAAAGATGCCTTCAGCTGACAAAATCTTACATGGAATTCAAAAAGACCCAAAACTCCAACAGGTGAAAATGGCAAAGGCACTATCAGCTGACAAAATCCAACCTGCAGCTCAGAAGGAAGATGCACAACTTCAGGAAGTCAAATTGTCCAAAGCAGTTTCAGCTGATAAAATCCAACATGGAATTCAGAAAGATCTAGATCTTCAACATGTGAAAATTGAGAAAACTTCTTCAGTGGAGAAAATCCAACAAGAAGCTCAAAAAGAAGAGTCAAAACCTCATCAAGAGAAGCTGTCAAAGACACCTTCAGCAGATAAAATTCATGCAACAGTAAGTTTGGATCAAAAGAAACCTTTAAGCAAATTTGAAGAAGATAAAAAACCTGAGCTGCCGGAAAAAAGAACACCATATCCAGAGGACAAAAAAGAGCAAATTACAGCAGAGACAAAAGACCATGTTGCTGAAAAGAAAACAGAATTTGAAGCACCATGTGATGGACTGCATGAAAAGAAACAAGAGGATGATAAGAAAGAGTGTTTGACAGCTGAGATTCCAAAGACAGTTTCAAAAGCTGAAAAAGCTCGGGAAGAAAAAACTCCTGTTCAAGTGTCACGTCTGCCAGGATCTGACCATGTGGAAACAGTGAGAGAAAAAATGGTGAGTAGCTGCTGTAATTTAGAATCTCATCCTGATGGACCCTGCGCTTTATATCTTCCTGCTCTTTTTCGTTACGGATGATTGGGTCATCCATATGAATAGTACAAGATGATTCTCAATGATACTTCGGCTCTTGTTGAGTAAGAGTTTCACCAGTTGGTCCTGTTGTTTACTTGCAACTTTCCAATAGTTCTTGCATGATTTTCGATTTAAATATTGAAGCGTTTGAAACTAGCTCAGTTTCTGTTTCATCAGTTTTCAAATATTTCTGATTTATTTAGCTGCTTCTGTAGACTTTCAAGGCTTTGGAGTTCAATTGTTGAAATTGGAACATTTTCATAATTCTTAATCCCAAAAGCAAATAAGTGATGATAAATTGTACAGTGTTTTGCACTATTAAAGTATAATAAGCTTTGTAGGAATATTTTGTGATGCCTGAAAATGGTTTGTTAAAGTATGAAGCCTTTACATCTTTTTAATCTTTTTAATGTTTCATTTGCCTATCCTATGTTGAAAAGTAGTTTCAAATAGTGTTTGTGGTGAGCTCTTAAGTCAGATCAGTGGATGACTTTATGATGGAATGTACTAGAGAGCTGTATTTCTTAATCATTTCCTAAATGTGAAGTCAATAACAAGTCACTTATCAGCTGAAGTGGGTAACATATACAATTTGTTGATTCATGACAAATGATAGTTGTTTTTTTTTTGTTTCGTTTTCTTTTCGGATCAGTATTGAAAATCAGATGCTGAACATTATGTCACAAGAGTAGTAGTAGGTTTAGGAAAAGACTTCAATCTTGCCAAAATTATGTTTTAAAATCAAATCAGTCAAAAAGTTCTTTTTTTTTTTTTTCTTTTGATAACCAAGTTATTTGGGCAGAAAAATATTCTGATTTGGAAATTATGAGTTTTGTTAAAAATACAATTGTTTTTAGAAATCACGTTCCCTGTCAGATACATTTGCGTCACATGTGTTCACTCTTCTTGATGTTATTAAGAGATATTGCCTGATTGTACGGAGGGAATGAAAATTCTGGTCCAAGTAGCATAACCAAAATCCTCCCTTCTAGAAGAAACTAGAAAGAGATCTAAGAAAATGAAATATCAGCTTGATTAATTCATATTAGAGGTGAGACACTATTGCAGGACTTTCCAAAAAGAGCAAGCTTAATTTTGATAAGAAAATGTAACTTAGGGGGCATTGTCTTTGTGACATAAATTCATATCTTAAGTAGACTTATTTTTTTGTTTGTTTTTATTAAAAATTCTACTCATTATGTATGAAAACTTCTGTAAGGAAAAGTTTCCATCACTCACTAGTCTTAGTCCTGTCTCGTCATTTTTGTGTTCTCTAAAGATGAGAATGCACATTTCACTCTTGACAAATCTAAGATAGCAAATTTGATTTCTGTAGCTGATAGCAACAGCTTTTAATGGTAAATTGATTAATGATTTCTAATTACCTCTTTACGTATTATGTAGTACACACACACACCTGTATTTCACTTTTATTTCACTTACCATTTAATTACTCTCACTGCCTTCTAACTTAATCAGAACTTCTTGAGTTAACTCCTTGGCTGAGGTTTAGCTTTCTTTTGCTTGTGTTACTGGACTTCAAAGCACACTTAGCTAAAGTTTGTAAAGCATAACAGTTTAATGCATAAAAGGAAATACATAGATTCACTTTCAAGTATTTTAAAAATTAGAACAGACTGAAATTTAAAATAATGTGAATAAAAATTGAACAGCTGTTTTTACAGAAAAAAACACCTTGGAAAAATCTGTCAAGCAAAAAAAGAAATCAATTCAAAACTTTGAGTTCTGAAATTCTGAAGATAAAGTTGTTGTCTCACCTAGCTTATGCTTTATAAAAATAACTGATTCTTTTTTAAATTTATTGAAGTATTTTAACGTTCACCATTCTTTACTTCAAATGATAGATACAATTCTTCCCAAGACAGCATGTGCTAGAAAAGAAAGATAAAATAACAGTTTAGGTATTGACATTGATACAATTTGGATGGTTAAATGATAATATGTAGACACTGAAGTATTGTAATTTACATGTATTTCAGGACAGAATTGTATGAAGGATTTCAGACAGGTTTACACCATTCTAAGGAAATAAGGATGCACTTGATAACTGCTAATGTCATTTTATATCCAAATCTGTGCAAATGCTTGTTATGTCTTGTAGTATAGTATCTCAGTGAAATAAGTAAATAATATTATCCTAATACCATTAAAAAAAAAAAAAAACACACACAACAAAGCAACATACTAACAAGATCTTAAAGAAACTTAGAGGCTAAATATGTGACACAGTGAAGTCAGTGTAATGAGCCTTGGAAAAGGTAACACAGATCTCAATTATATTTAGAGATCTGACATCCTTTGAAATAAATGTGTGTTAAATATTGGAACATTTTTAAAGATTTGAACCTCAAAGTATGATTTAAGGTATCATAAAGCCATTTGTTCTTCAAACCATTCTTTTTT
>WBMW01005642.1:0-69559 GCA_013396635.1 Penelope pileata | reverse complement strand
AATCTCTACTTTGCTCAAACAGATATCTGGGAACAAACCATCTTTGCTCAACATTTACAGGTCTTTTTCCTGAGAAACAATCTTGTAATTATAGATACGGTTAGCAATTAGTTGTCCTAACAAGAATGCTTAGAATTCTTGGACAGTTATGACATAAAGTTTTGTCAATATGAAGCAGTCATCTTGGAATTCTCAGATTCATATATAAGTAGTCCATTTTATCTAAAGGAACATGTTACAGTGGTGTAAGTTGGACATATATTTACAACATGTCAGCCATATTATGCAAGTGCCCTTATTACTGCCTTCTCATGTTCACTGAAGAATAATTGTGTTTTGGTTGAATAACTGGATAGAAATTAATGTATTATAAGATGTTGTAAATTACATTGTAATGCTATTAATGACAAAACATGTATGAAGGAGGAAGAAGGGAGGGAAGAAGTTTCTTTGTAGACAGATTTTTGGGCACAGATAGAAATTGTATATATATTTACATATTTTAAAGAATTAAAAATCTAAGAGATTAAATAGTTTACTCAACCTCAGCCAATTTTCAATCTCATTTTTTTTTTCATAATCTAGATATGGATATTGCTTCTATAAGGAGAATGACCTTTTTAAAATCATGAGTTCCTCTGCAAAATAAATTTTCTGTAGCTAAATGTAATCTGATTAAATTATTTATTTTATTAAATTATAAATAATTTTAAAAACTAACAAGGCTTTTTGTAGATCACAATTTTCTTTTAGTAGAGTTCTGATTTAATGTAATAACCAATTGAACATTTTAAAGCAATTTAGATATTAAGTATTTTCAATCAAGAAAGTATAATTGGAATAAATAATGCTTCCAAGGCAAAAACTTCTTTTGCAAAATAGTTGCATTATGTACTGTCACTGTCATTGTAGAAATATCACTGGAATAGTAAGAATACATCTGACAATAGATCCTGTTTGTCATTAGTACAAGTTAAAGGGGTTGCCTTTGCTTTTTTCTGTTTCTAAACACTCATGTCCAATCTGTAGCGCAGGTAAGTCTTCTTGATCATTGTATCTCAAGAATATCCCTCCATCAATGTTTGTATTACAACTAAATTTGTCAAGTGCTGAAAACTTCACCAACAAAAGTGTTTTGTTCCTTATTGATTCAGATACATTCTTCATTTTCTAACAGTTTTTAAATATATGTATGATTCTTAGGAACATGGTTGCCTCAATATTTTTGCCTAAAAATCTTATGTTTAATACAATTTATTTACAAGTTTGATGATGTCTTTCCATATGTGATGGTCAAGGCTGTCCAAAATACTGGTCATTTAAGAACAGATAAAATTAATGACAATATACTTGTTCTCAGGATGCATAAAGGAGGGAAAAAGTGCACAAAGACCAAAGATTCTTTATCATAAATTATATGCTTATGATCTTGAAACACAATTTGCAGGATATTTTTTGCATCACTTATCACAGGACAGACAACTCTCCCTACAAAAATGATAGAAAATACATTCATATCATAATAGCCTTAAAAAGAAGACTGGAGTTTCTCATCAAATTTATTCCTAATGATAAGAAAAACACCTCATCACTGTGTAGAACTTTTTCTTCTCCTTACTGTACAAATAGCAGTTTTTCCCACTATTCAATATCTTATTATTTATAGCAGTGATGTTACGGCATACACTGGGGTTCAGCAGTCCAGTATTGGTAAGAACAAATGTGGTGTCTCTTCAAGATATTATATGATTTTGGAAAGTATGTAATTAATCATTTCTCTGAAATAGAGGTTACTTAACAAGATATTAATGGGTAGATTATTTTTAATATTAATGTTAGTATTTTTAGTGGAGGATTACGTGCACAGTGACATGCCTGTAGGCAAGAACAGGTACTTTAAATGTAAATTAAGTAATGAAAAAAATTGACTGATTTTTAAAAATAAAAGAATTGACAATAGCAAATATTTGTTTTGTGATATTTTGTTGTTAAATATAACTTTAGTGTGAATAAACATTTTAATATACCTAAAATAAACATGAATGCATATGTACCTTCAAACTGTAATTAAGCACTGTCGTGAATTTTTTAGTATATTTGTTCCACAGTATTTTTTTTAATCTCAGCATACTTCCAATGATAAATCAGAGCTTTAAGTAAATGGTTAGATCTATTTCACAAATTATTGAATTAGGTTAACAAAATTGATAAGTAATAACTCCAGGTATTACTGAATGCCATAAAAATTACTGAGATCACATCACATTACTGAAATCAGGAGACTTTGGGATGTTTGTTCTCAAATTTCTGGTGGAGATCGAGATACTTCGTAAGATTGTTGGCTATAATGACTGCTAAGATGACCTGTCATTTGGAGACAGAGCTATTTTGTTAGTTGAATGATGAGATTCTTTCACTGAGTATTTCACAGCTGGGAGAAGCTAGGAGGAGTTGTTTCACATCTGGTAGAAGGGAAACTATTTGCTGTAGGATATTTTTGGTATTTTGTTATCCAAAGAAGGAGAAAGAAGTGCTTGTCATTCAGAGTGGTATAAAATGATCTGGAAGCTAGGAGAGTGACTAAGGGTGTTTAATTAGGGGTATGAAGGAAAATATTGGTTACAGTGTTCAATTGCATATGCCTGCCTTGTTTTCTTCCTTATTTCCTCTGATCAATAGCTGACTGTCTTCCTTTTATCCCTGCAAGTATACTTCCCTAGCAACAGCTTACCTCTGTGTTACAAATTTACTGAGAAACTTCTTTTTTATGGGCTGTTCAGAAAATGTTTATATAACACTAAACTGCAGATACAGGGACATTCCAGATCATGTTAACTCATGCTTCAGTACGCTATATATTCTGCTGATACAATGCATAACACATTAGGAAAATGAAACCAATGCTCCAAAGTCTGAGAAGATTCACAAATTTCTAGTGAACATTATAAGATTAAATGAGCAAAGGAAGGAACAGACCCCGGAAATACTACAGGCTGTTTGGCAAGCTATTTTACTTTATATCTAGAACTCTGTAGGCAGTTTTGAAACATAGGTAATTAAATATTATTTTAAATTAACCTACAAAAAATTTGTCCCGTGCACAAATGAACAAATTGATTATCATTAGATAGGATTCTGAAAGAAATTAACTACAGTATTTGTTTTGTTTTTAAAAATAAAATATCATTTTACAACTGACAACATCAGTTACTGATGTGGAAAGTCATGCAAAGCACAACTAAATGTCAAAACTCAAAATCTGAGAATCGTTTTGTATTGTTGTAATGGCTTTGCAAAATAGAATTAGTGTTTAGTCATTTATATTTTAATGTAATTTGACTTAAAATTTTATATCTGGGACATTAGCTCATATTTTAGAAAAAATACACGTATTTAATTGCTTGGAGACATTAAGAATTTATATATGAGTATATATACACACATATGTATTTATTTTTTTAGGAAAAGGAGGATGACAAATCAGACACATCAAGCTCTCAGCAACAGAAAAGTCCACAAGGTCTGAGTGACACCGGTTATTCTTCTGATGGGATATCGAGTTCACTTGGTGAAATTCCAAGTCATATCCCCGGTGATGAAAAGGACTTAGTCAAAGATTCTAGTAAGAAAGACACTATTTCACAAGAAAGTCCACCGAGCCCCTCAGATCTAGCTAAACTGGAAAGTACTGTCCTTTCT
Organism: Penelope pileata; assembly: GCA_013396635.1. NCBI lineage: Eukaryota > Metazoa > Chordata > Aves > Galliformes > Cracidae > Penelope > Penelope pileata. The sequence goes on along the minus strand of WBMW01005642.1, from coordinate 65,860 downwards.
ATTTTGGAAGCTCAGGCAAGTACACTTGCTGATGAAAGATCTATGAAAAAGAAAGAACTTTATGAAACATGCAGTGAACAGACAAAGGATCAACATAAAACAAAGCCTTTGCCAGTCACTCCAGAATCTTACAGTTCTGATGAGGAAGACTTAGAAGCTATTCAAGAAGGTGAAGGAACCACTGTAGAAGATGACAAAGGGGGTACTTCTCGAACTGACTACAAGGAAGAAGATGGAGGAGATGACACACCAGCGAGAAGACAACGCTATGATTCTGTGGAAGACAGCAGTGAGAGTGAAAACTCACCTGTCCCAAGGAGAAAAAGAAGAGCTAGCATTGGTTCTTCAAGCAGTGATGAGTACAAACAAGATGACAGTCAGGGTTCAGGTGAGGAGGAAGACTTCATTAGAAAACAAATTATAGAGATGAGTGCTGATGAAGATGCCTCGGGTTCTGAAGATGATGAATTCATTAGAAATCAACTCAAAGAGATCAATGTAACAGAAAGCCAAAAAAAAGAAGAAGTGAAAAGCAAAGCCAAAGGAACAGCTGGAAAACATAGGAGAATGGCACGGAAAAGTAGTTCAGGCTATGATGAGGATGCAGGAAGACGACATTCATGGCATGATGATGATGATGAGACTTTTGATGAAAGCCCAGAGCCAAAATACAGGGAAAGTAAAAGTCAAGATAGTGAAGAACTTGCTGTAAGTGGAGGAGGAGGCCTTCGCCGTTTCAAAACAATAGAATTAAATAGTACAATTACAAACAAATATTCTGAGACATCTGAACAACAGAAGGGTATTTTATATTTTGATGAAGAGCCTGAGCTAGAGATGGAGAGTCTTACGGACTCACCTGAAGATAGATCTAGAGGAGAAGGGTCTTCTAGTTTGCATGCTTCTAGTTTCACACCAGGTACATCGCCTACTTCAGTGTCCTCACTTGATGAAGACAGTGACAGCAGTCCTAGTCACAAAAAACTGGGAGGGGAGAGCAAGCAACAGCGCAAAGCTAGGCATCGGTCACACGGTCCTCTTCTTCCAACTATTGAAGATTCTTCAGAAGAAGAAGAACTACGGGAAGAAGAAGAACTGCTAAAAGAACAAGAGAAACAGCGTGAGTTAGAACAGCAACAAAGAAAAAGTTCTAGCAAAAAGTCTAAAAAGGACAAGGATGAACTGAGAGCTCAGAGAAGAAGAGAACGTCCAAAGACTCCTCCAAGTAATCTCTCTCCCATTGAAGATGCATCTCCAACAGAAGAGCTACGACAAGCAGCAGAAATGGAAGAGCTGCACAGATCTTCCTGTTCAGAGTACTCACCTAGTATCGAGTCAGATCCTGAAGGATTTGAAATCAGCCCAGAAAAAATAATAGAAGTACAAAAAGTTTACAAATTGCCTACTGCTGTGTCTCTATACTCACCAACAGATGAAAAACCAATTGGAGTCCTAAAAGAAGAAAGTGGTCAGAAAACATTGAAAAGTGCCGAAGAGGTATATGAGGAAATGATGCATAAGACCCACAAGTCCAAGCCTTTTCAAATTTCAAATGAAAAAGATGAAGTATTTGAAAAGGAATCTTTATATGGTGGAATGCTAATAGAGGATTATATTTATGAATCTTTAATTGAAGATAGTTATAATGGAAGTATTGATACTAGTCTTGTAATGAAACAAGATGAGAGTAATGAATATATACAACAGAGAGGAAAAGAGAAAAAAATAAGAGCTTCGGAACAGATCTATGAAGAACCACAGAAAATTACTGATCTACAGGAAGACTATTACAGTGTAGAGCCTTTATGTTCAATTGTGCCTCAAGAAGATATTGTTTCTAGCTCTTATATTATTCCAGAAAGTCATGAAATAGTTGTATTAGACAGTGCAGTAACTTCTACCACTGAAGAAAAGCAGTTGTTAGATGCAGAAACTGCTTATGAAGAGTTTATGAAAAGACAAAGAATGCAGCTAACCCCTGGCTCCAGTCCAACACAGCCATCTTCCGACTTTGTTCCTACATCTGATGCAAAGGTATCTAGTGTTGGAGAAATAGTGGATAGTACATCTTTAACATCAAGCACTACTTCAGCAATCTCAGATGTATCATCTCTCAGTAGCACAGCACTTTCTATTCCAGATGTTAAAATAACACAACATTTTACAGCAGAGGCAATTGAAGATGAATACTTAACAGATTATGCCAGAGAAATTCAAGAAATAATTTCTCATGAAACATCAATGTTGACATACTCAGAGACATCAGAAGGTCCTGCATCTGTTTTGCCTTCTGATACAGCTTCCTTAACATCATCTACATCTTCAGTTTGTACCACAGATAGTTCATCACCTATAGACAGTGCAACCACAGGTTATGTAGACACAGCAGATTCTGTAAGTAAACTAGCAGGTTCTGAAGGTGTCAGGATAATAGCCCAAGTTCCCTTAACATCTACAACAGAGTACTCTGAAGTGAGCATGCCTTATGAATCTGTTGCTGGAGCCACTAAAAAGCCAGCTATAGCCTCAGATATGGATACTGTGGATCAAGCTGCAGTTAGTTTGCCTGAAACTGCAACCTCAGTATTGGCCACTACAGTTACAAAACCCAAGCAATATGCAGCTGATACCATTACTTATGATACCTCCAAAGCAGAAAAGGATGCAGCTAGAAAAATGAAAAGTACAGTAGAATCTGGCATTGTCAAAATTCATCATGAAGATTCACAAAAAGAATTGAGTCTTGACATGACAAGGATTAACTTGGCTAGTGCTACATCTGAGCAACCACCCATGTGTGTAGCATCAGTTCCAGTTAAAGAGCCTGCATCAGAAACATCTTCTGTACCTGCTCCCAGAGTTGTAAGTAAGACCAGTATGGTCTCTGTGCCTTCCTCAGCTCCTGCTCTAACATCCAAAGTATTTTCGCTTTTTCGAAGCTCTTCTTTGGATTCTCCTGCACAACCTTCTCCACCCCCACCTCCTCCTCCTCCACCACCTCCTCCTCCACCATTACCTCCACCTATTTTACCCAAACCAGCAATTTATCCCAAAAGGAAGACACAAATTAAGACTCCAGTGGCAGCAGCTCCCACAGTGCTACCTTCAGTCACAAGTGTTGCAGCATTGGAATCCACAGCTGTATTAAAGAGTCATGTGTTACCTATCACAAAAGCATATACCCCAACACCACCTCCTGTGCCACCCAAGCCATCCTCCATTCCAGCAGGGCTCGTTTTCAGTCACAGGCCAACTGAAGTAACTAAACCTCCAATTGCTCCTAAACCAGCAGTTCCTCCACTCCCAATGACTGCTCATAAGCCAGCAGAAACACAGGCCAAACCAATAGGTTTGTCATTGACTTCAAGTATGACTCTGAATTTGGTCTCTTCAGCTGAATACAAAATAGCATCTCCTACATCCCCTTTGTCTCCACACTCTAATAAATCCTCACCAAGGTTGACAAAACCCTCACAGGAAACCTATGTTGTCATCACATTGCCATCTGAGCCTGGAACTCCCACAGAAGCTGTCACTAGTCAGGCTGTTACCAACTGGCCTTTAGAAGAGCCTTCTAAAGAACAGATTCCCCAGCCTATGCAACCAATTTTCACTCCATCCATGAAAGTTATGGAAATTCAAAGTATGGCAGATCAGAGTATGTATATTCCAGGTGCATTGCAAGCTATTCCTGCCACAACACAATCAACTTTTGAAAAAGTACCTAGTTCAAAATCAGAAGCAGTAACAACAGAGGTAGCCAAGACCACAGTGTCTATAGTGAAGGGTCCAGTGCCCGGTGTTGGTTTAGGCAGTGTCGCTATTACAGTACCTCCAGAGCCAATACACATAGCAGATCAACCCAGGTATAGAGAGAATGGAAGATTTCATCCTTTGGGTGATGTCATTGATCTTCGCACTTTAACTAAGATGGATATTGAAATGAGAGACAGTTGTATGGATCTGTCTGCTGTTCCCATGGATGTTAGAAGGCAAATGCCAGCAAGTGATACATCTGGACGTCCAGTAAGTACTGTCCAGCCAGCTATAATAAATCTTAGCACTGCATGTGTTGCAGATCATTCTTTGCCTATAGTCACTGAGACAGTAACTGTCGTGACCTGCACTGCCACTGTAAGCTACTCTGCCAGTACAGACAGCCTTGTGGATCTGGGACATACAATGACAACTCCACTGCAGCTAACAACATCAAAACATTTTGAGCCTGCATACAGAGTAACAGGCAGCCAGGTGTTCTCTTCAAGTAGAGATGAAGTGCCAATAAATTTATCCCTAGGTGCTTCAACACATGCAGTGACGTGGGCTACTACGAAGCCTGTTACTGTACCACCTGTTGGTGTTACAAATGGTTGGACTGATCTTTCCACGTCTCAGGAGCCAATGGAGAGTGGAGCAGTTGACCTTAGCACTACCAAATCCCACAGAACAGTAGTAACAATGGATGAAACTACTTCAGGCCTTGTAACTACAGTAATAGAAGATGATGAAAAGCCTGTGGATCTGACTGCAGGAAGAAGAGCTGTCTGTTGTGATATGGTTTATAAACTGCCATTTGGTAGGAGCTGTACAGCACAGCAGCCTCCAGCTACGCTTCCTGAAGATCGCTTTGGTTACAGAGATGACCATTATCAGTATGATCGTTCAGGGTCATACAGCTACCGAGGAATGGGAGGTATGAAACCATCTATGTCTGACACAAATTTATCAGAAGCTGGACTGTTTGCATACAAAAGCAAGAATAGCTTTGATTATCCAGTTGGGGCAACTGATGCAGCAGTAGATCTTACTTCTGGAAGAGTTACTACAGGTCAGTATGACACAGCTGCAGATCTTTCTTTGAAATATAATTATGATGTTCCTCACCTCATTTCAGGATGATTTTTTTTTATATATTTTTTCCCTCCTTCTGTTGTTTTGTTTTCTTTTGGACAGTGTGGCAAATTATTCTGGATTACACATGTATTTCATTTCTTCATTTTACATATGTGTTTTGCACAGAGGTGCCTGCATGTGCCTGCATGTTCAGAAATACTGTTTCCTTCACATCTAAAGTAGATCAGTAACCTGAAGACTTGCATGTGGTTTCCCCTTCCCTTTTAATACATCAAGATGGGATGACTTTCAGAATCCACAAAGCAGCATTCTTTTGTGGGACTGGACTGTAACTTTGCCCTGTAATTTCAGGTGAGGTTATGGATTACTCAAGCAAGACCACTGGTCCTTACCCAGAGACTCGACAGGTAATTTCTGGCATCGGGATCAGTACACCACAATATTCCCAAGCAAGAATGGTGTCATCTCTGAGTTCCTCATTCGGCATTGGAAGTGTTTTAAGGTCATCCAATGGTGTTGTTTATTCTTCAGTAGCAACTCCAATCCCATCTACATTTGCCATCACTACACAACCTGGTTCTATTTTCAGCACAACTGTCAGAGATTTACCTACTCTCCAAACAGTTGACTCAGTGCCCTCATTATCAACTTTGCAACAAAATCAACCACTCCCAAGATCATACAGTTTCTTGACAACAGTGGCAGCTGAAAAAGATGCAGTTACTACCCTTGATATTGAGACAGGCTTGCCACCTCTTACTCTAGCAACTATTGCCACTGAGCCAACCAGCTTTATACCTGCTACAGCATCTGAAGTTTATACGGATGTAATTGAAGATGAGGTTGCTCTTCTCATTGCCCCTGAAGAAGGCAAACAGCAGCAGCTTGATTTGGAGCGTGAACTTCTTGAGCTTGAGAAAATTAAGCAGCAGCGCTTTGCTGAAGAGCTGGAATGGGAACGTCAGGAAATTCAAAGATTTAGGGAACAAGAAAAGTTTATGGTTCAAAAAAAGCTTGAGGAGTTGCAGTCCATGAAACATCATCTCTTATTTCAGCAAGAGGAGGAACGGCAAGCTCAGTTTATGATGAGGCAAGAGACATTAGCCCAGCAGCAGTTGCAACTTGAACAATTCCAACAACTTCAACAACAGCTCCACCAACAGTTGGAGGAACAAAAAATTCGACAAATATATCAATATGGCTATGACCCTTCAGGAACTGGCTCTCCACAAACAACCACAGATCAAACACTTTTGGAAGGACAGTATGCAAGCACAGAAAATGGCCAGTTTTGGCCTACTGATGATGCAACCACTACAGCTTCAGGAGTGCTGGGTATTGAAATTCCACAAAGCCAAACATGGTATACAGTTCAGTCAGATGGCATTACTCAATATATACCTAGATCTGGTATCCTAAGCTCTGTTTCAGAAACGTCTCTTAAGGATATTGATGTTAGAGAGGAGAAACAATTGAAAAAGAGAAGTTCTATGCCAAAATTACGTGGTCCATATGAGGAGCTGGAGGAGACTCTGGAAGAAGAGCCAAGATGCTTCAAAAAGATAATGGACAGTGGAGTACAAACTGATGATGAAGATGGAGCAGACAGAGGTTACACAAACAGGAGACGGAGAACTAAAAAGAGTGTTGATACAAGTGTTCAGACAGATGATGAAGATCAAGATGAATGGGATCTTTCTAGCAGATCCAGAAGAAAGCCTCGTGTAGGGAAATACAGTGAGGGTACCACAGAGGCAGACAAAGCTAAACAGTTCTCCAAAGTATCTAGTATTGCAGTTCAGACAGTAGCAGAGATTTCAGTACAAACAGAACCTGTAGGAACGATAAGAACACCTTCAATCAGGGCTCGATTGGATGCTAAGGTTGAAATCATAAAACACATTTCAGCTCCAGAAAAGACATACAAAGGAGAAAGTTTGGGATGTCAAACAGAGACAGAGTCAGATACTCAAAGTCCCCAATATTTGTCAGCTTCATCCCCTCAGAAAGATAAAAAGCGCCCAACACCATTAGAAATAGGCTATTCATCTCACCTTCGTCCAGACTCCACACTACAGGTAGTCCCTTCCCCTCCCAAATCTCCTAAAGTTCTCTATTCACCCATTTCACCTCTTTCACCAAGCAAAGTTTTAGAGTCAGCATTTGTACCCTATGAAAAACCCATCACTGATGACATCAGCCCTCAGAAGATGCTGCATGCTGACATTGCCAAGGTTCCTCCATCAAGCCCAAAGGCAGCAAAGATGATGCAACGCTCTATGTCTGATCCTAAGCCCCTGAGTCCCACAGCAGAAGACAGTTCCAGAGCTCAGTTTCAGTACACTGAGGGTTTCATGGTAAGAAGCATTTGCTTTCTTTTTTTTTTTTTTTTTATTTCAGTATGCAGTTGTACAGCTGACTGTCAGTATAGCATGAGGCCTGAGACATTCAGTAGCAGTGCCTATATATGTAGTATTTTTGCACATCTTGCTGAAAAGTCCCAAGAAATGTCTGCTGTATAAGGCAAGGGTATTTGATTCATTGCTTTGCCTGGAAATAGAGGAATCCAGATTACAGTCTTAGTGAGATTCAGAAAAAATATACTTCAAATTCTTCTTCAGAATTTGGATGGCCCTTTATGTTTTAAATAGTAGTTAACTGCCAATAAAACAGCTACTACCAATTCTGTCCAGCATGACATCCTGGTTGATAAATTGGATAAATATGGGTTTGATGGACGAACCACTCGCTGGATAAGGAGCTGGCTAAATGGCCGCACTCAGAGAGTTGCGGTCAATGGCTCAGTGTCTGAATGGAGACCAGTGACGAGTGGTGTTCCCCAGGGATCGGTAGTGGGACCAGTGCTGTTTAACATCTTTGTCGGCGACATGGACATTGGGATCGAATGCACCCTCAGCAAGTTTGCAGATGATGCCAAGCTGTGTGGTGCAGTCGACGTGCCAGAGGGAAGGGATGCCATCCAGAGGGACCTGGACAGGCTTGAGAGGTGGGCCCATGCCAACCTCATGAAGTTCAACAAAGCCAAGTGCAAGGTCCTGCACCTGGGTCGGGGCAATCCCAAGCACACATACAGGCTGGGCAGAGAATGGCTTGACAGTAGTCGTGAAGACAAGGATTTGGGGGTGTGTGTTGATGAGAAACTCAACATGAGCCGGCAATGTGCACTTGCAGCCCAGAAGGTCAACGGGATCCTGGGCTGCATCAAGAGAAGCGTGGNGTGAGGGTGGTGAGACACTGGAACAGGCTGCCCAGAGAAGTCGTTGATACCCCCTCCCTGGAAGTATTCAAAGCCAGGCTGGATGGGGCTTTGGGCAACCTGGTCTAGTGGGAGGTGTCCTTGCCCATGGCAGGGGGGTTGGAACAAGATGATCTCTAAGGTCCCTTCCAACCTGAACTGTTCTATGATTCTATGATTTTCTTTTCTAGTAACACAATACCCAGCTCATGTGGCATAGTCTGTAGTGTACTTGCATTAGAATTGCTGCATATGCCTTCTGAGAGACAGCTGACACACACCAGAATTGTAATCACATGATTTAACCACTTTTTTTTTTTTTTTCGTTTTGTTTTGGATAGAATGGATAGAAAGTATTGTCAAGAAGTTATGTGAGTGCTGGGGGCCGTTTCATACTGTTCTTTACAATGTCAGAGGAGTTGTACTGGTTTTAGCTGGGATAGAAACAATTTTGAATAATAAAAGACTGACATCATCAGGATTTAAATTTGCTATTTCTGCAGTATACTTTCTCCTTGAGAAGCAAGATTTCTGATTTGGGAATCAATCCATTATTAATAAATGAGAGGAAGTAGTCTTGTTCAACAACAGAAAAAAACCCTACAATTTAACATGTTCTTGGTTGTCCTTTTATCTGAGTTTGTTCTGTCAGCTGCAGGGTCAGTATCTTTGTAAGAGCTCTAGCAAAGCTGCCATTCAAGTTCTTTAGTATTTTTTACCTTTTATGATCCATTATCTGTGTGTACGTAAGTGATTCTGTAGTACAGGCTGGATAGAACAAAGCAGGTTTGTCCCTCTATGTTTGATATTTTGTGGTGACTTTCAACTACAAGTTTGTCTGGTTAAACCATCTGAAGCCCTCTTTGTAAGCAGTTTCTGCAGCTTTATGTGTTTGTGCAGATATTAAGTACTTGCCATTCTATTACTGCTTCTTCCGAAAGAAAACCATTCTTTGAAGGGAAAACTGTAATTGCGGCGTTGACACTCCGTATCAACATCATTTCCTAATGCAGGATTAAGAGTGTGAGAAACAGTAGCACTAACACTCATTTCATGTAGAGGACTTGGAATGGCATCTTGAACGTTGCACAGAGGTTAGAAAGTGTTGGGTTGTAGTAGATATTGGAGAGTAGTTGTAATACTGTAAAGTCACTAGCAGTGCAGTGAAACTATTGCTGAGGACAAATGATTCAGTTCACTTATTTCATAGATACATATAGATTTAGTATGGATTGTATACTTTGTACAATGATGGATGATGATAAATTCCATAAAGTACTGTTTGTTTAAAAACCTTTACGTTAGGGTTTGAACACATTCAGTATTCATTAAGGAAGATGTGGAAACAAAGGGCTTGTGTGTCACTGTTCATTACTTACCCACGTGGTTGTTTTTGCCCTGATCCCAAACGGTAATGAGCTATACTGTTCATATTAGCATGCGGACAACAAGCAGGAAATAGTCCATGTCTCAAAGTGTTTAGAATCTAAATGAATGAAATGGACTTTTTTTTGGAACGTGGAGTGAAAGTAGACAAATGCAAAGAAAGTAATAAACTTCCATGGTTTTAAAGTGGACTGCACTGACTGTGTTTTGTGGCCTGTGGTGGGAAAACTGCTTTGCAAGCCTCTCATGGCCATCATGGCAGCTTTCAGCCGTGGTGTTATGCTAAGCATTATGTTTTCAACTCTCTGATACAGGTTCTGAAGTTCAGGTAGCTTAAGCTGAGATCAGGTGAAAAGTAAGGGAGCAGAATATATACATAATAAAAAGGAGAATATTTAGAGAGAAAGATGCAGAAAATAATCTAATTATATCATCAGCATCTGGAAAGATGAAATGCATAATTTGCTTTGGCAGTTTTTCTGTCAGTTTCAGTTCTCAGTCACTTAGTCCACTTGTGCTGGGAAGCAGTGATCTTTAGTTTCCAGGAGACCTGCAGTATTCTTTTCAGTCTAACTATGATTTTTAATACTGAGTAGCTGTTTTTAAGGCTGTAGCATCTCAGAAGTACAGGAAAGGGTGAACAGTGATTTCTTCTTTTGTACCTTAATATTCTCACTCAGAAGTTCCTTCTGAAAGTTAGTATATACATAGTGCTACTGTTGACAACGTGTAAACCTTGTTGATGTTTTTTTCAACCGCAGATCTGTGTTACAACAGCATGCTGTCGTTATGCTTGTTTAATTACAAGATCATTTTTGGATTATCCTACTAATCATGAAATGAAAATGTGTCATCAACATTGAATTATTTTTTGGGCCATGACTGTTTTTTTTCATTATTTTTAGTGTCCAGTTCTCATTTGTAAATTCTCTGTGTACCCTTTTTGTGCTTCCTGAGTGGAGAGCACCTAACTGCCTACTTGTAAGTAAAGGAGGGCAGAGGGGATCAAATACATCATTCAGAACAATGAAGTTTAGTGCAGAAAAACTTGTGAAACAGCTTGTTCAGAAGAAAGCAGTGTTGAATGTAAAGAAAGAAAATTTCCCTACCTCAGGGAAATGAAGTGTATACATGAATATTTTTTGCATGGGTGAATATCCTATCACATTTTTAATAGTTTTTGTTTCAGGGTTATGTCTTTGTCTCCATTCATAAATGCTGCAGGTGAAAAGGATGTTCATGTGCATGTTTCACAGGCTTCTTTTTGTGACAGTTTATCAGAAAAGTTTATGCTTATGCATTTAGTGAGCCTAAATAAGGAATAAAATATGTCTCTTTCTAAGGACTACAATGAAATGACACTTCGTCCTCCTGGTAATGCACTTTCATCCTTCATGTCTGTCTTCCATTAAGAATATATTTATTATAACATTTCAAGAGAAAGATTATGGAGAATATGAATAAGATGATGAAATGATATCTCTGCTTTTTACAACTACTGCTCTAAATATAATTTTATGTTCTTTAATGTCCATCTTGTAGGAAATTGGGATATTTTATCCAATCTAGTATAAGTGAAAGACTGAGAAATAATCTGCCTACTAATCATCATAAGTATTCAGAAAATATTGCTTTCAGTACATTTAATGTTAAGATAACAAGTTATGTGTTTAAATTCTCCTTTGCTGTCTATAGGAGTCATTGCCTCCATTGCTGTGAACACTGGAATGAACATAGATGGTGGATTTCTGTTAATCCTAAGTGAAAGCACTGCTTTGAGTTTTGTTTACTTTGGTAGTTCTTATAGAGTGCAGTTCTGTGAATAACCAAGTGCAACTGTGTCAAGGAAGAATTTTGAGATATAGGTTGCCAGCAAAAAAGTGTCATGGAAGCCACCCATCTAGAATTGTATCTGTGCAAAGATACCCATTTTTCTCCTTTTGTGAACCTAATGCCACATGAGCTCCCAGTCAAAATGAGCTCCCTAGCACTACCTTTGAGACTGTCCTGCAGCTCTGTTTGGTAGGGAAATAGCTTTACGCCAGTGCGTCACAGAATCAAGTCACATGCCAGTCACAGTCAGCTTGGCACTTGTACACATTGCATATGAGTAATCAAAGATGGAAGTTGCCTGCCTGTTGCCTTTGGGTGTAAAATGCCTGCTCAACTAAACTGAAGCAAATGGCAGAAGATCTTGCAGATGAACTGTCACACTTAGACAGCATCTACAGCTAAGCAGTGCATAAATCCTCAGAGTGTCTGTATTAGTGAAACTAATGCAAAGATGCATCTGTCAATGGCCTACCAGCTTCAGGGTAGAACTTGAGTATTTAAGCATCCACAATTTCCATAAGTCTGTTTATTAAGAGAGTTTACAGACGCTTTTCTTGAATTTTTCATCAGTAAGGCATATGTAATTCAAATCCACATGCTATGGTAAAAAAGACAGCAATGTCAAGAGAAATCCCAAAGCATTGTTTATTTATTTAAAAATTGCAGGCCTTAATCTATTGCTGTTTTAAGAGCAGAAGTGAGTTTTAATAATGATTTTAAATGTCATTTTTTAAAAATGAAATAAAAAATACATTGATCTGCATTTTATCTTCTAGAATATTGCTAATGATTTTAAAAACACAAAGCAACAGAGGTTAAAGAGTTGGCTCAAATGTATAGCACCTGATAATATGAATAGGTATTAAACAAAGGTAAATTGCAATAAATATTCTCTATAATCACCCTCTCCTCAGTTTAAAATCAAATTCATGGAATTTGCCTTATTAACATCTCCCTTTCATACTGTGACATTTCTGCCTTGTCCATGGTACTGTAACTAGGACATATTCCTCATTTTCATCACTAACAACTTTACTTAATGGTTTGGAAAAGTCCTTACTGCATGCTACATTTAGATGAGCCCTATCTATTTCGAACAGTGTTGTTAACATTCTATGTTTGATATAATTTCTTAATTTCAATTACAAGGAACATGTTTTCAGCTGTTTTCCTCTTCAAAACTAAAAGTTAGGACCTTAGTGACTGGGGCTTTACTTTACAGATATGCTGTACATCTGGGCACCACAAAATGGAAACAAGGTGGTAGCTCCCAGTAGAATTAAAACCTTCTGTATAATCATATCCATGATGTTTTGCTTGTCTATTCAAGACTAAAATGATCACCAGATCTGTGTGATAGTGAAGGATGCTATGCTTGAATAATGAACAGAGATGAAGAGCAGGGATAATTGCATAGTTTGGGGTTAGGCATTTGTTTGTTTACCTTCCTCAGAAGTAGGGAAGATTCATTTCATAGTGCTATGCCAGAATGACAGGTAACAGAATTTCTGCTATCATTGGAGCCCAGGATATTGGTGTTTCTTTTGGTTACTTGTCTGTTCTTAAAGCCAATTGAAAGAGGTTGGTAGTTTATTATAGCTCTTACATTCATTGTAGTTTTTTGTAGTCTGTGAGATATGTGGTCACACGATTGTAACTGCAAAACACTTAATTCAGTGACTTACATTTTCTGGTTTAGTCCCATGATCTGCTTAAGAAAAAAGGGAGAACATTTTGTTTTCTTTAAAAGTTAACCTTTCAATATGACATAGCCTTTACCTCGTGCAGAAACAGCTGCTATTTGGATTTAAGGTATAGAAGGGCATTGAGTGAGGAATCGTCTTTGGTAGTATGATATAAGAGTAACCTAGATATAAAGTGTGAGATTTTTTTCTTTGCTTTCAGGAAATCCAAGTGACATCTATCTGTAGGATGTGGTTTAATGAAACTCTTCTTCAGGTACTAGTGGCAACTGACCCTTCAGTTTGGCCATGTGCACACCAGTCTTAAAGAATAGTTTGGGAAGGGCCTGATTTACATTGTTTGCATGTGTGCATGCAATTTGTCAACTGCTTACCAGGGCCAGCCTGTCAGTATATTAACGTACTTAGTGATAGGTTAAGTTCACTGGGTCTGGTTAAGCACACAGGTTCCTACATCCCTGAAGAGTGCCCTACAGCTACATATGAGGCCTTTGAACAGATCTTATTTTGAGTTTGAATTCAGGCAAGCAATCCAGAGAAGGTGTAGATGCACCCACTGAATTCCTTTAGTGCTTTTGTTCTCAGTTGGGCTCATGCTAGCTGCAGAAAAAAACATGTATGAGTCCGGGTTTCTTTGTCCTATTATCCCTTATATGCCAGTCTTCTTCTCGCTTACCTTGCCTTCATTTTTTCAGAAGAAAGGGGACAGATTAATAATTTACTAGATATGCACCGTTTGCATTCTCTCAACCATGAAGGTAGTAGAGAGACAGAGCTCTGGTTCTGCCTATCAGTGCTTCAAGGATGTAAAAGAGACACACACTGCCTTGTCATTCCTATGCTTTCTAACCAAATTGACAGATAAATTGTAGAAAGGCATGATGACAGGCTTTTTTCTTTGTCGCTTGGGAGTTTTCAAAAGATCCTAAGTCCTTTGGGAACTTATGTGCTCATTTTGCAAAAGTGACCTGAACACCTGAAATATTAAATATTACTCACTTTTCTTAATGGGGCTTAAGTTCTGTTAGCACTTGAATTACTTTCAAAAGGGTTTTCTGCTTCATATTCATATAACTAATCTCTCTTCTCATCCACGTTTCCCTTAAAAGAGAAAACTTTAAAGTAGCAGCGTAAGTCCAATAAAGCAACGCACTGAAGGGGAGAGGAAGGTAAAGACCGCTGATTCTTGCAGTGCCCTGCACATCAATTCTCTTCTGCATTTCAAAACAATTCACCTGAAACTGAGTTGAAAAGTTAGGATCTTATTCACATCCAAAGACAATTCTTGGCAATCTTTAATCCCTGTGTCAATAGTAAAATATCTATCTTCTTTAACAGCATGATTTTTAGATAGATTTAAGATTGATTTTTGCACTGAAGGTTTGAAGTATTTACAGTTCAGAGATCTGTTAACATTTCAAGCTACTGCTTTCTTTGCTGAATTTTGAATCCTTTGAAATAACGTTTCTGTGAATCAAATAAACTCTCTTTTTTTCCATCTGTCAGATTTTCAAAACAGAAAGACTATCTCACATTTGGTTAACATGTATAAACATTATTTTCTAAAGAGCATTTAACTGGGTCAGTCTGAATTGCCTATTACTTTTAAATTAGTTGATTTCAAGCCTTTTCAATACAAAGGTACTCATGCATAACAGAAAATTTTTATGATATTCAATCTTTTACTTTTCAAAGGGGACCCTTCATAATCTGTTACAAAGCATGAGATTTATGGCAGAGTTGACAAAGAGCCTAGGCTTTCTGTCATTTGGGCCTTTTCTTACCTGCTGACAGCTCATCCATCTCCCTGTTAGCCAGCTCTCATTTACACATTAAAAAAAGTACCCATGGCCACAAGTCCCAGTCCTCAATCTTTTATCTTCTATAAAAGACAAAGAAGAATGAAAGTACTGTAATCTTTTTGTGCTCATTTTCAACTGACTTCATTATTTATCTGCATGGTTCAATTTTAGGAATTCTTAGAGTTTTGGATGTGGGGAAAGGCCAATATAATGTTCCTTGCCTCAGAGTAATGAATACAATATGTATACAGCGGAATAAAGCAGGCATAAAAGAATAATGACCATACACTGACCATTAAGCTTGAACCTACTTAGCTCTGTCTTGCCTCAAACTTTCCTCTTAACCAACCCATGGAATGCAGTAGTTTACCTGAATAAATGGGAGAATAAAATTTCTACTGGTGTAATTGCCTGCTTATCTTAGATGAACAGGAATAACCTCACTGAACTCAGGAGTGTTTTCTCTCACATGTTCTGCTGACAAGCTTGAGTTCTTGCGCTTTATTCTGTTCACTATCTCATGAGCAGTCTTATTCTGTCCACTGTCTTATGACAGAAGCTCAGAAAAAATGAACCAAGAAAATGAGTGTGCTCGGAAAGTTTAGCAGAAGACCAGCGTCTTTAAAAGCTTCCCTACAAAGGAAGGTGTCACTCCTGTGTGAGCACAAGAAGTCATTTGGTACACTAAAAGCAGAACAGCAGATCACATTAGCTGATACTAAAACCTCTACAAGTATACTGCGTGCAGCTGGGGAGTCTAACATTGGACTGGATTCAGTCTGTGGTTTGATATTGTCCAAAGGGACATAGTCATTGGTTTGGACTGGTTTTCCCTACTGGGATTTGAACACATTTGAGACACACTTCACAGAGCTTCTCCAGAACAGAGTTTTCTCCAGAAAGAATCTTGTTTGCATCCCTGCAAACTGTATCAATGTGCAATAACTAGAGAAAACCAAGGAATTTGCTTTTGTCAAATTAATAGCCTAATACCTTCTCCAAAACTTCCTCTTCTAATATAATGTAAGCTTTAATTCCAACACTTCTTCCTATCATTTCATTAAGATATTTTTAAAAAATTGTTAAATATTGTCTTGATCAGCCAAATGTGATTAAATGTTTCTTGGAAGTGATCCAAGACTGGCAAGAAAACATGATAGCTCATATGTCCTGTTTGAAGATAACTAAAAAAATACTTTAGTACATCCAAAAGTAATGATCAGATAGATAAATTAAATGCAACAAAATACTCATAGCAGTAAAAAGATGTTTTTCTCCTCTTTATGAATGACTACCTTTCTTCTGCCTATAAGGCTTCCATCTTAAAACTTCTAGAATGTTCCTTTAACACAAGTGAGTGCATTTAAAATTATCTTTGCATTAAAGTTTGTTTTATTTTGGTTAAGAAACTGGGTATCTTATGCCGGTATTGAGAACATTGCTTTGTGCTGTCAACTTACTAGAATTTGAAAGGCTACATGTCTATTAAATTCTAATACTTGAGCATATCAGGTACACGCTTCTCTACCTGACAACACACATCTGCAATTAATTTATTTGTAGCATATGAGGTACTGAACCTTTCAAGCCACTACATTTTACCTAAAATGTATATATGCAGAGCAATATATACTCCTCTCAAAGAAATAAAAATAGGAAAGGATGAAATAAGGCTAGTTTTTAATCTCTAGGCTTTATGTGTGTTAAGACTGATCACTGCATTATTAACTTCATAAATCAGATCTCTGAAGCTTTACGTTTCATCTCTGGAAATACATGCTAGATCAGATTCTGTCTTGTCACAAGTGCTACACAGCCATTTGGGCTAATAACACCTAATAGCTATTTTTTAAAATTAATAAGGCTTGCTTATGGCAGAACTAAACTTATGAGCTCCTTACCTCAGTCCTGATTCTCAAAGTGTTTCTATTTTGACACTGATTTTCTAAATCAATGATTTTGTATTAGAAAGTAATTAAGATAAATAGCAGTATTTACAATTGCGATTTAAACTGAGATTTTAAGTGTAGGCATATGATTTTACATATTGATGCTTAAAAACCCAATGCACATGTTAGAAAATACTGACAAAAATAGTTCTTTCTATGACACTTCTTTAATTTCTTACTTCAGTATAACATCATTTATTAATGAGCTAATATTTAACTATTATTTTTTAATGGAATGGAACTTTCCGTCTGCAAACTGGAAGTAGATCAAATTGGTCACTGTCAAACTGGAAAGCAATTTTAAGTGAGGCAAACAAAGATTTGTCGTAGACTTGACTCTTAATAAGTTAACTGCAATTTAGAGTATGGAAAAAGCACTCATAGCATTTTCAGATCAGTTCAGTACAAGAATCCCAATCATTATGGAAAGCAGGATAGCAATTCAGAGTAATGTTCAGGAATGGTGCAGACACTATAAGTACAAAATAGAAATAAATAAATAAATATTCTGAAATGTGACTGTACTAGTACAAAAATTATCAGGTGCAGTACCAAAAGTTCAGATATGACTCAAAAGTATAAAATGCTTGGACAAAAAATAGCAGTGTTCTTGGGAAGTGCTGAAAACTTGTCCATATGTAAGATATTTGTAGTAATTGCTGTACCTTACTCAGTGGTTGGTGAGACTTGAGTAGTAATACCACATGCTGTTTATGTCAGCTCTTAAGAGTTAGAGAGAATCAGAAAAATCAGAGTTCAGCAAAAGAGAAAGGACTAAAGATTTAGAAAACAAGACCTTGGATGAAAGGCTGAAGGATCTGGCTGTGTTGATCTAGAAAAGAGAAGACCAAAGCTGTACAAGATAACAGTCTTTCACTGTGTTAAATTTAACTATAAATGGAAAACTTACCACTCTTTGTGTCCAGTGGAGGCAGGAAACAAGTTAAGTATATCAATTTATTTTATGGGATGTTCAGTAGATAAGAAGGAAGACTTTCTAACTGCAATAACACAAGTGCTATATAATCAAGATAGTAGCATGAGACTGTTATCTGAATAATAGGAATAACAAAGGGATATCATAGACAACTGGTTTTCTTTCCAAGTTAATAGTATCTTGAGCAATATGAGTAATTGCATTAGCTTTAAAAATTGAATTCAAAAATTAAATACAACTTTCTTTAGTATTCATGACTCTTCTTACACATTATTATCCACATTACTGCTGTCAATTTCTATTGATACAACACTTTTCACGATGTGCTTGAATAAACCACTCAGACCTTGTGGGTCTCCTTCTGCAATCTCAGTGGCCTCAGTGCTTCAGTTCTTTTCTAGACAGGAAGCTGACACAAGGAAAATAGGTCTGTAATTAAATAGCTTAAATGATGCCTATGTTATCCTTCTATGCCTTAACTGAAGTGCCTTTTATTTTGCATTTTACTTTCCCCCCTTTACATTACTCTACAAAAGCCTAGATAGGTTAAGCAACTTTATGTATGAAGGATAGAAAATATCACATTTTGTGTTAGATATTGATGATGTAAAATCACACCTGACTTGATCACTGAAGGCCTGGTAACTATTTACAGACAGGGATTAACAGTAGCTAGTTTGCTCCATGCTGTGATTCAGCCATTTAGAAGCTGGAGTAAGCCTGAAACATTGTCACAGGATATGGCTTAGACATGTCTGTGAAGCATTGATACAGAGCCTGAAATTTCTTTCTTGGTATTCCTTCTCTCCTTCTGTATGAGACTACTGCCTTTTGGCTCTCCTCCTCCAGAACTTCTCATTCTGACAGACTGAATTTGGGTCTGGGCTCAGTTCTGTTCTCATTCCCCATCTGTCCAAATCTTCTCTCTAATCTCCTTGCTAAAATGTACTTCTGTTTCTCAACCAGTTCCTCTCTGACACCTTCACTCATCCAATTTAAGTGGTTCCTGCTGAAGTACAGCTTTCATTATTGTTGTGGTTTAACCCAGCAGCAGCTGAGCACCACACAGCTGTTTGCGCATTCGCTCCCAAAAGTGGGATAAGGGAGAGAATTAGAAACAAAATAGAACACATGGGTCAAGATAAAAACTATTTACTAAGACAGAAAAGGAAAATGGAAACACTCCCCACTGACTGACCCAGGAACCCCTAAGCAGCAGCTACCCCCAGACAACTCCCCACAGCTTTATTCCCTTCCACATGATGTCAAAAGTATGAAATAACCTTTAGCCTAATTCTGGCCAGCTGTGCTGGCTCTGCCCCATGCCTTGCTCTCAAGCCATAGAGACAGCAGCTCTTCCCTGGCATGGCTCTGGGTGCACTCCCATTGCTCAGCAGCAACTAAAACACTGGCTTGGCTTCGTGCCAGGATAAAACCAGAACAATTATGTTCCTTACTTATTTGGCAAGCTGTTTGCTAGTGCTGAAACCAGCTTGAGTGTGTTGGTGCTCTTGTGCTTCCTGACGCACCTGTTCCCTCGTGCAGTACCCTGAAATGGGTAGCTGTTAACTAAAAGTAAAGACAAGGTTTGAAAATAATTAGTATGGAGGAAGATCATAAGGAGGATTAAATGCTGGGGACTTCCTCAATCTGTGTGAGATTAGTAGTTTAACTGTCCCGATTTCTGTAAATCTAGAGAACTGCTTGATATAGGCAGTCAGCAGTTGCCAGAAGTGGGGAGATGGTCTGAAAAGGTGATGGTCAAGGTGAATCAGAATGAGTTACCTCCCTATAATTTAGGCCTAATATAGACAAGAGGAATTTGAGCCTTGATGTTTATTTTCAAATTCTGTGTAGCATTTATTAAACGTAGTGCCTCAGGAAATCATCAGGTAGTGTGTAAGCAGTATTTACTCTATAAGCTTATGAAGCACATTTTCTGTATCCTGTTGCATAGCTGTGGTTTTGCTATATATATATAATGTAAGAGGGTAACAGTGAAATTAACTAGTACTTCTTTTCTGTGTTCAGATTGGAACCGATGACTGTCTTTTTCAGAAATTTTAATGAGTTGATCTGTTACGTCATATCGATGTTCCTTTTATGATACCAAAGTTAGAATCCATAGCAGAAATATTATGGACCTGTAGAATGAGTGAAAAGTAATCACTGTGTTTGTCTTTTGCTCATTTGATCAGTGGTACAGTAGTACAGTTTTATGGTAATACTTCTTTTGGCAGTAAAAGTCATTCTTCTGACAGCAGTAGTGTAGGCTGCTCTGAGTTCTTATGTTCTTACAGTCTGTTTGAACATTGCTTGTGTGAGAGATCTGTAAACTAGGTAGGTACCTTTTTTTTTTTTTTTTTTCCCAACATTTCTTCATCATTATTTGGCCTGTTTTACAAACAGGGCTAACGGTATCTTTCATCTTAACAGCACTGCAGTTATAGAATGTTCTTGCCAAGTTGAAGCTTTTATTTAATAAAAACTGCAGTCCCTACTGTTTCACACCTTCTACAGCCTCTTGACAATAAATCCCTCAGGATGATGTTGCTTGTATTGTGTTTTGAAAATGCTAAGTAGCCAACCTTCTCAGCCATCACAGTAACTGAGAAAAGGATCACCAACTCATTAGGTTAAGAGGAATGTGTTAAGATCACATTGTCCCACCTCCACTTCAAAGTTGATCTAATTTTGAAGTTAGGTCAGATAGCTAGAGGTCTTGTCCTGTTGAGTTTTGAAAGTGTCTGAGGATGGAGATTTCACAGCCTCTCTGGGCAGCCTGTTCTGGGATTTCGTCACTCTCATGGTGAAGAATTCTTGATTTCCCCTGTGCAGCTTGAGATTTTTGTCCTTCACTGTGCATCTCTTAGAAGGGTGTCGGTCTGCATTCGGTAATTCCATGTTTGAGGGTTGAGGACTACAATTAGCTGTCTTTTGCAAGCTAAGGAAACCCCCTTTCCCTTAGCCTCTCTTTGTATAACAGCCACTTTCCTCAAGCCCTGAACATCTTACTGGGCCTACACCGAGGTCTGTAGCCAAGAGTAGGCTAAAGACCTTGGATGTGTGCTTTGGATGTCTGGATATATAACCAGACGGACAGAGTATGGGAATTTCTCCCATGCTTTTCTGGTTAGTGTTGTTGCTCTTTAAGTGTGGTGACACTGGAGCTGCTGTACTACTTCATATCAGAAATAATTTATATTCCCCTAAGCACTTCCTATACTGCTTTACGCACAGTAGAATTCTGGAAACATTAGCCAATGCCCACCATTGCTCTACTTTTTTTTGCCACTAAACC
This sequence comes from Penelope pileata, assembly GCA_013396635.1. Taxonomy (NCBI): domain Eukaryota; kingdom Metazoa; phylum Chordata; class Aves; order Galliformes; family Cracidae; genus Penelope; species Penelope pileata. The sequence continues at coordinate 44,839 of WBMW01005642.1, read as the reverse complement.
CTCCTTTTTTCTTTTCCTTGATTCTTTTGATAAATTGTAATTTTGAGGAACCATCCTTTCCTAATAAACGCTAGCATTTGTTTGGAGATATGTAAGCATATGCAATACGTAATTTCTGAAATAGTAACATATAAGTATCTGTCATCATTATATAGAGAAAATCTATTATAATGTATTTTAGAGATTTAACTGATACACTGGAAAGCACCCATGTTATGGATAATTAGACTTGGAAATAAAGATCCCCCAGATCTGGTGACAATATTCTGAAAAACATTTCCATTAAAGATTTTCTTCAAAAATATGACATACGAAGTATTTTCATGTTTTATAGAAAACCAATAATAAGCTACCCAACTAGATGGAATGTGTGAAACAGGAATGAAGTCTGTTTATTTTAAATGATTCAAATAATTACTGCTACTGGAAATGTTCTGGTAGGAAATACCCTTTGAAACTGAACTTTATATTGAAATAGTAAAAGTTTGCACAGGAAAAAAGAAAGGAGGTTTTTATAGCAGGAAAAGGAAAAAAGTGATAGTTTGCCAGCTGCCTAGGAGCAGAAAATGACAAGGAGCTCATGGCACCTGGCAAGCTGAAAAATTGTACAGTGATTTTTTTTTTTCTACTTTTAATCCTCTTGAAAATACTTTTGGAAAAAAATTGTTTTTATTAATGGGAAAAAAATCAATTGTCTGAATTGTTCTAGAAATGTTTTTACCTTCTCATAAGGGTCTGAACATGGTCTTTGTAACTTGCTGTAGCAGGCCTTGCTTAAGCCAGAGGTTTGGACCAGAAGTCCTGCAGACGTCCCATCCAAACTCAACCATTCTGTAATTTTTTGTTTCTGTGACAATGCAGTTAATAACAATTTTCCTGGGGAAGCTGGCATTCCATGGTGTGGACAGGTTCGCTCCTTGCTGGGTAAAAAATTGGCTGGAGGACTGGGCCCAGAGAGTGGTAGTGCATGGAGTTAAATCCAACTGGTATCTGATTACAATTGGTGTTCTCTAGGGGTTGGTATTGGGGCTCGCCCTGTTTAATATCTTTATGGATGATCTGGATGAGGGGATTGAGTGCACCCTCAATAAATTTGCAGATGACACCAAGTTGGGAGAAAGCATTGAGTTGCCTGAGGCTAGGAAGGCCCTACAGAGAGACCTAGACAGGCTGGATCGCTGGACTGAGGCCAGTGGAATGAGATTCAACAAGACCAAGTGCTAGGTCCTGCACTTTTATCACAACAACCCCATGCAATGCTACAGGCTTGGAGCAGAGTGGCTGGTAGACTGTGCAGAGGAAAAGGACCTGGGGNCAGAGGAAAAGGACCTGGGGGTGTTGGTTGCTGCTCGGCTGAACATGAGTCGGCAGTGTGCGCAGGTGGCCAAGAAGGCCAGCAGCATTCTGGCCTGTGTCAGAAATAGTGTGGCCAGCAGGATTGTCCCCCTGTACTGAGCTCTGCTGAGGCCACACCTTGAATATTGCGTTCGGTTTTGGACCCCTCACTGCAAGAAAGGCACTGAGGCCCTGGAGTGTGTCCAGAGGAGGGCGACAAAGCTGGTGAGGATTCTGGAGCACAGGTCTTATGAGGAGGAGCTGAGGAAATTGGGGTTGTTCAGTCTGGATAAGAGGAGGCTCAGAGGAGACCTGTACAACTCCCTGAAAGGAGATTGTGGTGAGATGGGGGTCGGCCTCTTCTCCCAAGTAGCTAGCGATAGGACTAGAGGAAATGGTCTCAAGTTGCGCCAGGAGAGGTTCAGTTTAGATATTAGGAAAACCTTCTACAAGAGTCAGGCACTGGAACAGGCTGCCCAGAGAGGTGGTTGAGTCACCGTCCCTGGAGGTGTTCAGGATATGTCTGAATGTGGTACTGAGGAACGTGGTTTAGTGGGTAATCTTGGTGGTAGATGGGTGGTTAGACTAGATGATCTTGGAGGTCTTTTCCAACCTTGATGATTCTACAGTTCTGTAATAATCAGCTCTGTTTGCTTCAAAGTCCAGAAAGAGTTTGATATGTGGAATAGCTTTGAATGTGTGTTTAAGTCTTCTTCATCAGATTTTTTATTATATTTTCAACCATCACTAGTAGCTTACTTTGACATTTACCTTACCCATATTGATACATTACGCTGCCAAGACATGGAATAAGCAATAAATGAGAAAACAAGGTGGAAAAAGAAAGATCTCCTGCTCATAAAGCGTAGGTAGTTAAAATAAAGTATGGTTTAATGTTATTATACTAAACAGTTGATTATTATGTAATAGGGAAAAACATCCAGATGGCTTAAAATACCAGTGTATTTCTGAATGTCTATTGAGCTCATTGTCATCAATTATAAGTTCTCTACTGAAAGATATAATACAAAGGATTTATTATTAAACTCCAAAACGTTTTAAAAGAAATTTGTTGTAATTATTTTTCCTCAGTTCAGGGTGTTCAAAGCTTGAACTTAGTTTGGAAATTTAGTGGAGAACTGATAAAGAGCAATTAGAAATCAATACTTCATAGTTTCTCCTGAGCTGGTCATTGTCGTGGATGAGAAACTACAGCACTGCACACTTCACTCATAAGAGGAAGGCAGAAAGATATTTATTGACATGAAATAGATATAATGTGGTAATTTGAACAATGAGGACAGCGACTTAACAAGATTTGAAATGGCTAGATATCCTTGACTATTTTATCCTGGTGTGTAGCTAGCTGCTTGCAAGAACTCTCCAAGAAGGGTTCTTAGGCTGCTTGGTGTTTATGAGGTAAGATGATTGACTCATAGTCATCCAACTTAGAATTGGATCAGTTCTCTGAGCACCCAGTTTGAGACAATGTGGTGGTCCTTGACTGTCTCCCTGAAACCTTGATTGTAATCAGTCCCAAGGAGAAGGTCTTTTGCACCTCATTGTATGCACTAGGACATAAAAATCACACTGGTTGGGGGAGCAGCACCATCGCAGTCATACAGCATGATCAGACTGAAGAACAGTTGAAGACTGAAAAGTGTTTTGTGTGTTATGTTTTGTTTTGTTTTGTTACTATATGCAGTTCAAAAATTGGAACATAGTTTTGCGAGGATAGAATCTGCAACAAAATTTCATATCAATGTCTATCTAATTTAAGCTTTTGTCTATGACAGTGACTAATACATATATTTTCAGAGAAGAATGAAATAACTTCTAAGGTTAAGTGTCATTGTCCACTCTAAGAGAGCTCAATTTAACCCTAGAAAACAAGCATAATGTTCCTTTTAAACATTTACTTAATGTTAACCATTATATACAACACATTTTATGCATCTCTTAAAAAGTTCCTTTTCTTTAATCTGAAGACAGAATGGAAAATGCACATATTTATTGTATTTTAGAAAATGTTCAGTATTTTCAGAAAAGTGTTGGGGTAGAGTACTGTTTTTTTTTTTTCAATCTATTCTATTTTTTTTGTAGAAAGGCTGCTAGAAATGAAATGTATTGGTGTGCATAAGCTTTACCTATCAACTTATAGCCAGTAGAAAACTATATAAAAATTATCTTATTTTCTTAAAACGTAAATCACAGTTTAACGTTATGTCAATCATCTCAATATGATTTTATGTTTACTGCTTGTTATAAGTGTAAATTTTTTACTATCCCAGATAATCATGAAGTCCTATGTGGTTTAAAAAGTGTGCTTAGTGTAAAACAGCCTTATTGCAGTAGTAGATGTGGTAGGAAATGGCTTACTGGTAATCATGACTTATTTAAAAATAAGTGTTGACTTGTTATTTGGCCTTTAGAATTGACTTTCATTCTACAGCTAATATCCTGAGACCAGCACCTTGGTTCCTCATCAGCGTTTTTTGATTCCTTACATAGTTCCAGCTGTAAAACTAAAAGCAGTTTTGTATACATAAAATCATCTCCCTGGGAACATTATGAAATCTGTTCTTCCAATATGTTTCAGAGTCAGGAGTTGTTAGTTAATGAGGAAAGATTTTAACGCAATTGCGTTCTGATGGTTAAAAAACAAAGCGACACATGGTAGAAATGCAGTGACTATCTACTACAGATTAAAGAACATAGTAAATGTGGAGTGTCCATAAGGAATATTAAGGATCCTAAAAAGGAAAAACACGCTATCAGGAAACTATGCTTTATTAATTCAACTTTAAATAATAAAAAATTGCAAGTCAATAATTGGTTTCCTCAGGCTAGTGCAAGATTTTATTTATTGTATTGACTTAATGTTTTTTCCTATTTTGATTTAAGAGTAATTTTTTTCCCAAGGAGACTATTTCACAAGATAGCTAACAGATATTGCTATAAGGTAATTTTTCTGATATCAAGCTTAATCTTTTTATTTTCCTTAATTATTCAAATATTGTTCTAGTTTGTTTGTTTGTTTTCCCCTAGTCTTACTGAATAAATCCTTTCCCCTCTCTCTCCATAGTGTTTTCCTTAGGAATAGTCCTAACCTCCAGTCTGACAATGTTACACTCCCTGAAAGAAGGGGAGTCTTGATCCAAGCCAAAACCTGCAGTATCGTTGTTAAAAGGCTATTTTCATGTATATTCTCCTGTAGAAATACTCAGTATACTTTGAAATCTAAACTTCTTTCTCTTGAATGAGGATATTGTTATGGCTTTGTTGTTCTTATCAAATCTGTGGATTTTAAGCACTTTTCTGATCATTAGAACCAGTATACATATCTTCTCATCTTCTTTAAAATTCATTTAAACACAGACCAGAGGTAGGACTTAACAGACCTCTTCAGAATGAACCTTATTATTTTCAAGTTAGCTCCACTATTCACTAGCATTATTTATGATTTTTTCAATGATCTAACCAGATATAAAGTCTTGGTTATTGGATGAACACTGCTAGAAGGACATATGCTATTGTATTTATCATTGTAAGTACCAATGCTGTCAAGGTTGTGACATCAGTTTCTTTCTTTAGCTTTAATCTTAAGATCCTGGTTCTCTCCATTTCCTCTCTTTTATCACTCCTAGCTATTATAGCAAAACTACTTTTTGTCCTATGTGCTGGCTTTACTCAAAGAAATTTTCATTTTTATTCCCTCAACCCGTGTAAGGTTGAGGACTTGTTGGACTTCCATTTCTTCATAAGCCTTTCTTTCCTCATTGTTAGACCTGAAGAATGGGGTTCCTGGCCTTGATTGCGATGAGTTGTTCCATTACTGTTCACTCAGTTCCTTCCTCCTGTCTCCAAGAGAAGTAAAAAGCCCACATAATTGGGATTAAAAATGAACTATCAAAGGAGGGAGCAGGTTTTCACAGCTGGACACATGACATGTATTGATGACAGGATGAAGAGCAATAAAACACTCAGAGGAAACAAACAATGTAAAAAGTAGTTAGAACTGATTTTTAAATACATTTTGTCATTAGAAAGCCACAGACATATTGTCCATATTCTCTTGTTCTACGTCTTGTAGAAACAGGGGAAATGAAAAGGGCCATCAGAAAATTTTAAGCTGTGTGACCAACACTGTGTTGAAAAGCGTTGGACTATTGACCTTGGAAGCAGATGAAGGAATCATGTTTTCACATGCATCAACCCTACTGGAATAATTTCTTATGCAAATAGGGCTTTTTCATCTCTCTTTCATGGGCTTTTCCTTTCTTTAATTTATGTAACTGAATTTGTTGTTATCACTGCTGATAAGATAGCTTTGTTGTTTTTTAAAATTATTACATATTATAATACAGCGGCTAAAAACCACAGACAAGATATCACAGGTGCAGGTTGGAAGGATGCAGTGGCCATAAGTAAATTTTAACTGATAGCAATTGGGTGTGATAAGCTAACAGTAAGGCTGAGGCAGAACTAGCTCTGTCCTGAAAGTGTGTGATTGTTTCAGCAAAACCATCAGCAAAATCTCTTAGCAGAAATATATTTACATCTCCAACTTGCACATCTGACGTGCAGTGATACAGGTTAAGAGTGTGTGGTGCTCTGCTTATACAGACATGCTCTTTGTTTGTGTTCTTTCTTTAAAACACTTTGCAGCAGACTTTCTCATACTGTATGTCTCCAAAGTGTAAAGCAGTGTCTTTCAAATAACTAGGTGGATTCCAAGTCACTTAGATCACTTGGGTGCAAGCAAGAGAATTTACGCAAAGCCCTTAAGTTCTTTGTATAAACGTAATATTTTTTACAAGACATAGATTGTATTACCCATGTATATGACCCATGTATATTTTTTCCAGCATTCTTTCAGAACTGCTGCATAGAAAAACTGTGCTGTGATTTGGCTCGATGAGTAATAGGAAATTTCTCTTTGATGGAACAGGTTGATCTTGTGCTCTGGCCCAGATCTATGATCACATAAGAAAGTAGTAGCATTGCTTTTTCTCTCCTCTTCAGAATCTCTTTTTTACAAAGAGAGCTCAAGCCTTGCTTTTTATAGGAGACCCTTCTGCCAATGGATTATTCATCATGTTTTGGTCTTGAATTTGAATTGCTCTACGATTTATGAAACATTATTCTTCTTATGTTACTTTTTGCTAAAATATATTGGATATATATTCCATTTTCTAAGTCTCGGTCATCTTACCTGTCTGAAATTATTACTGTACTACAGCATTGTAGTTGTTATATTTCGTGAATATATAATTTCTAAAGTGCTTGAAGAAGGAATCAACATTGTGGTGGAAAAGCAGTGTTTAAAAATGTTCACTATGGTCAGATACAAAGTCACTGAATGTTTTCCAGAAAGAGAGTAGAAGGTGATAAAGAAAAATATTTCATCATAACTTCAGTACTTAGTGTTTATCTGTGAATTGGTGTTCAAACAACATGATAAGGAATTGCACACTAATATATAGTTCCTTGATAATGCATGGTAAGGTAGATGGCATTGATGTTTCATCAGTCAAGATAATCATCATCACTATTCAGCCAGCCCGGCTCCTGTACAGAGAGCTACTACAATTATTACTGTGCATTGAAATTCCATAAGAGAGATCTGAAAATTAAAGGAAAGTTTCCTGCTGAAATATTGGAGCTTCAAAACAATTGTTGCATACTTTTTATATGTCATTGTTCGTTTTAATTTGTGAGAAAGAATGATATGAATTTAAACAGGTAACATAATGATAGCTGTTCTTCTTCCATGAAAAGTTCTGTTTTGTATCAGTATAGCAGGTTTCTGTGTAAGTTTAATCCAGTATTAATGTCACCTTTGAAAGATGAGTTTTATGGAAGTTTTGAGTGGGGTGTGAAGAGGAGTTAATTTGATTTTATTTAACCTGTATCCCTTGGAAATGGGTTTATATCAAACTGGAAATTCCACTCTCCTATGAGAATAAGTATAGGGATTGAGTTTTCTGTGTGGTCTGGCTAGTACACTTTGTAGAAAAATGTAATGAAAAATCTGGACATACTGTGAGTGGTTTTCACACTTTGTAAGTTTAGCCATCTGTGACAGATGATCTATTCTGTGTTTGTTGTCAGGTTCAGTTACATTCATTTAAAAAGGGAGAGGATTGGGTTGGCTGAAAGCTTCTAGAGAGAGATTGCTCCCACCATGAGAGCAACAGAGCATATTTTAGGGGGAATTCTCATGCTTCAGAGAAACGCTGATGAAGGGAGAAGGGGAGAAATATTGCAGGTAGAAGTTCAGGGAGGTTCCGAGAAAGTGCAGAGAAGTGACTGGAGTGGGTTCACAACCTCAGCTGATGGAGGAAGTCTAGCTGACTTGTCTACCTGAGGCAGAGGGGATTATGTGGAACTTGCTGCAGACCAGAAAGCTGTTGAGTTGTTGGAATGGAATGAAACCTGGAAACAAGGAGTCAGTGGGCAAGGCAAGTGTCATAAACCTCCTTTTGTTTCCATTCTGCCTGGCCAAATTCTGTTTTAAAATGTTACATGTAAGTATTCATATGGAATTTAGCCTCTGATTTTAAAAACCCTTTTTACGTTTTTTTTCATGCCTTCTATAGAGAGATCTCTGCAGTTTCACAACAAAAGCATGGTTGAATTAAAGGTCTTGTCATGTCATCTAATACAGGTATAGAAATATAATCACCATTAGTCTTCTTAAACTCACTGTCTAATCTATTACTTAGAATCAGACAACGTGAACACATTTTGGAATGAAGATTTAGGATTATTTAAGAGTTTTTAGCTTTTGGTGTAACAAGTTTATCAGATTGTTCTGTGCCAATTGTACTAAGCTGGCTCCTTCAGTTGTGCCGCTGTTTAATAAATAGTGCAATACTGGGTATTTTGGCAGCTGTGCCACTTCCATGAAGGACTGTTGGTTCTTACAGAATCTGGAAAGCCTTACAGAGCTTACATGGTTCCAGGGCAGAGTAAGAAGTGCGTTTTTCTGCAGTAGAATGTGTTGCACTGGTAAATTTAAGGGCACTTTTGGAAGGAGAAGGAAGGAAAATTGATTTAAGTTCTGCAGGTGCACAGCAGTGTGGATTAACTCAGGGCTGAGCCAAAAAGACAGACGATGTGTCTGTGATGCGTTTAGAAAGACCTGTATTATGCAGTCAGGCGCATGGGGAGTTTGTCTAATCTGTGCCTTACAGCAGGACTTACATGGCCATTGTTCCCTAGCACGAACCATGTTTTAGAGAAAATGATTAATCAGAGCTCTGCTCACTCTGCCATCTTTAATTTAGACCAGGGAAGCAAAGCATCAGAAGTACAGAATAGAATAAACACTGCCTGAACAGTCAAAATGAACTGAGCCCAAAGCCTTTGACTGCTGAAGAGAGGTGTACTTTCTGAAGAATCGCAGAGGTAGGGAGATTCCTGCATGGAGAAGATGATTAAACTCCACTACAAAACAGCTGCTGCATGAGGATGCAAAAGCAGGAATTCAAACTACAGCAGTTGCTAGGAGTGGAACTGACCTCTGTCTTGAGACATGTATAGGTAATGTCTGTGTCACTTGAGGTTGTTTCTTCAGCCAGTATGAGAAGCCCCCAGAATTATGGTTATAGAATCATAGAATCATAGAAACACTAGGTTGGAAAGGACCTACAAGATCATCTAGTCCAACCGTCCTCCTATCACCATCACTACCCACTAAGCTGCTAAATCATATCCCTTAGCACCTCATCCAGACGCTTCTTGAACAGCGCTAGGGACGGTGACTCCACCACCTCCCTAGGCAGGCCATTCCAGTGCCTGACCACTCTTTCAGAGAAGAAGTTTTTCCTTATATCTAATCTAAATTTCCCCTGGCGCAACTTATGGCCATTTCCTCTTGTCCTGTCAGTAGTTATCTGGGAGAAGAGGCCAACCCCTTCCTCACCACAGCCTCCCTTCAGGAAGTTGTAGAGTGCAATGAGGTCTCCCCTGAGCCTCTTCTTCTCCAGACTAAACAATCCCAGCTCCCTCAGCTGCTCCTCATAAGACTTGTGCTCTAGACCCCTCACCAGTTTTGTTGCCCTTCTCTGAACATGTTCCAAGGCCTCAATGTCTTTCTTGTAGTGAGGGGCCCAAAACTGAACACAGTACTCGAGGTGCGGCCGCACCAGAGCTGAGTACAGGGGGATGATCACCTCCCTGCTCCTGCTGGCTACACTATTTCTAATACAGGCCAGGATGCCATTGGCCTTCTTGGCCACCTGGACACACTGTCGGCTCATGTTCAGCCAAGCATCAACCAACACCCCCAGGTCCTTTTCCTCTACAGAGTCTCCCAGCCATTCTGCCCCAAGCCTGTAGCGTTGCATGGGATTATTGTGACCAAAGTGCAGGACCTGGCACTTGGCCTTATTGAACCTCATCCCATCGGCCTCAGCCCAGCTATCCAGCCTATCCAGATCCCTCTGAAGGGTCTCCCTACCCTCAGGCAGATCGACACTTCCTCCCGACTTGGTGTCATCTTCAAACTTACTGAGAATACACTCAATCCCCTCATCTAGGTCATCAATAAAGATATTAAACAAGATGGAATGAGCTGAATTAAAAATGCGCTTTCTTTCAATTCTGTAGCGTGGAAGACTGGCTCAAATTAGCTCTGTACATTATGTCTGTGTTTGGGCAGATGAATCCTCACTCTAGCAACAAACATTTGCTTTGGAGCAGCATGTGAGGTCCTGTCAGCCACCATTCTTTGGAGGAAGTCAATAGCAGAGAAGAGGCAGAAAAAGACAAGATTTTCTCACACCTTTTTTGTTTGTTTGCTTTTTCCTATATAACAAGATTAATGTTTCATTCAAAGAGAGGGTGCATTTTTTTGAATTACAGCTGAAAGTTTGCAAAGTAGTCTGATATCAGTTTTAAACAGATGGCGTTAATTCAGCATATGCATATCCTACTGATAAGTATAAACTGTTCTGAATTTTTCTCAGCAGTATTTTCTGGCCAGGATTCTCCGACTGCAAAGGAAGAGAATTAAAAGTATGTTCTCACTGACTGGGACTCTTCGTAATTCCGAAAATTTTTCCATAGATGAGATCTGAGCTTCAAACCGATTTCATTGTTCTGAATGAATAAGAAATGAAATATAATGATTTATGTGTTACATGATGAGAAACACTGTGCTATTTATTGCAATGAGTGAATGAGCCCATGCTAAGGATGTTGCATTGCATGCAAAAAATTTGTTACAAGAACTTCATCCTTCCAAGATGAAGATGAGCGTGCCGTTTTCTACTGCCACAAATATCTTCATGATCAACTAAAATTAGCAATTAATCCTTTGGTACAATATCCTTTAATTCATCTGTTTTGAATTACTGATGGCAAAATCACATAGCCCCTGTATCAAAATGTGCTCCTTGGGTACAGTTCTATGTCATTCATTAGTTAAATGTGAAAACAGGGAGTGCTGGAGATAACAGCGCATCATGTGCAGACAATATTTATATTTTAATTAAGCACAGGCAGCAAATAGTCCATCTGCTTCACAGACTTTCTGATAACTTTCCACAGGTTAAGCTGGGAAGTTCTGACTATCTGCAGTTCTGTACTCCTTTACGTGCTTTAATGCTTCTGCCAGTGAAAGAATATCATAAAAAATAAGTGATGATTGATTAAGAAATACTAATTGTGTTATAGTGTGCTATACTATAATACACTATATAGCCACCACGAGCCTACATCCTTTTTCTTGATCATATTAAGCACCAACTCATAGCAATTTTACTTTTGCTGTTGCCTATTCATCAGATAGTGAATCTTTCTCTTCACCAACTTGGAAAGCAGTGCAGAGAGTTCAATATACTTTATCCTCTGTTTTCTCATTTATTTCGTAATCTTTTGGGTTATAAGAAGCAGAATAGTTTTCAGAAACCTCTTCATGACTCATGAGGACAGCATCTAGATAAATCCATTCATTTGGATACTTTCAGACTATCATCTGAAAAAACACAGACAATTTACAAAGAGGGAAAGTTTTTATTTCACAGTCAAAATATTTCCTCTGAATTCTTTATTAAATTTGGGTTTCAGTTCTGAACTATGTCTGTTGTACTATATTACAGTGACTACTAACTAGAGCTTGTAGTAAAAATGCAGTATTGGAGCACTGGGAGAAAAATGTTTTCTTTCTGCGAAGTCTCTTGGTAGCTTTTAATATACTGATATATATAACTAAAATACCTTAAGGATATTTAACATATTTTGGTAAAATCACATAAAGACAAGCGTTTATTAGGCATCAGTAGTATCTCCTACATAGCAGCTATGTATGTCCTGCAGTGTTTTCAAGCACTTTACTACAAAGTGTGAAATCTCTATTTGACATACAAAGCAGAAATTCTGGCAGTGATTTTCTCCTCTATGAAAACAGAATCTTTCCCTTCTCCTTTCTCCTTAACCTCTTCTCCTTTTCCTTTTCACCTTCATCTTCCTATTCTCCTATTTTACCTTTTTTCCCCCCTCAGAGACTAAATAGTGGGAAAAAAGGGTTTAGCCCATTTAGTGCACGCATTTAATGCAGAAGCAGTGCTCACGTCTGAGAATTTGACTGTTAGCTTGACAGAAATCCATTCTGTGAATTAATCTTCCATATATTTTTTCCCTATTGTAAAGTGACTGAGATACATATAATTTCATATGCATAGAATATAATTGGACAGCAAATCCCTCTCATGAGGTTGTATCCCAAACCACTTTGCAAAGATAAATAATATAGTTATGAAGTTAAATAGCAAGGCATAGCAGAGGGGAAAAGAACTGTTTCTCATTTTGTATAAATTTAATCTGCAAAGGAAAAAAACTTTGCAGACTGTTGGATTATGCTGAGAGAAATGGTTAAAGAGACTGCTGTATCTTCAGCAAGCAGAAAAAGTACATGGTATAGATATCATTTTTATATATAAGCAGAGGAAATGAAAACGTAAGTTTTGTGAATAATGTGTATTGTTGTCTAAAACCAGTGAAATGTGGATTATTGTTCCAGTTACATTTCTTGTCGAAGTTTCAAAATAGTAGATTTTATTTTTCTCACAATCTGGTTTTCCACAGATGTAATCTGTGGAAAACACAGTTATCTTCTATGCAAAAGTCTGAGAACAACTATTATGCATGCTCGCATACAGTAGATGAAACAGAGGTTTGGATCACTTTGTGATCAAACCACTGTGTAAGGTCCACATCTGTCTGTAGTTTGCATATCAAATTTTCATTGAATTTCTCCTTTTTCCTCCCAAGATCAAAAGAAGCATATGTGCTTTTATGTGTTTAACTGAGGAAAGGAGTTGATCTCTCATGTGACCTCAGCTGTTAGGAAGTGCACTGTGCTGCTCCCCTTGCATTTGAAGTGAAAATGGCAATTTCAAACAATTTCACAAAAAAAAAATGAAAGGAGCAAGAGAATGGAAAGTACAGAATTGCTCATTTGAAGAATGAGTGACTCAACTGAAACAAATGAAAGAAAAAAACTCTAAAAATATTGTTTTGGAATAGACTAATTCTAAAAGAATTATATTGGTTTTAACAGAAGAGAAATTTATCTTTACAGAGCCTCCAAAGGAGTGAAGGAAAAACAATCAGACTGACTGGCATCTCAGTGCTGCTGTGTGATTTAGAAGCTAGTTTTCTGCTTCACAGCTCAGTCCCAGAGCAAAATACTTTCAGAAAAGGAGTTACATTAAAGAAAAGCTTTGTCATATTACTCATGAAATAGGATATTTCCCTCCCATACACCAAATTCAGCTCATTGAACTCCTCTTCCACTCTCATTGCTAGCAAGGGCACATTAGGCAAGGCATTGCAGGTTGTCTGATAGAGTTTTTCTGATGATTAGAATTTGTTCAGAGCCTACATTACTCCACTGTCAGCACTGCTGATGAGACTTCTATAAATGCACTTTTTAATACATTTTCCTTTTGATGCACAATTTTTCTGTTTCCCTTTACTTCCTGGCTGCAGAGGTAGATTCCACACTGTGATTCTTCATGCAATAAAGTGTACTCTATGTCAGCCAGTGGAGAGAATTTTCTCAATATTCTTGGTCTGTTTGTTACCAAGGGTCAGTGAATCTAGTCCCCTCTAGCCAGTGGTTACCTGGTTACCACATAACAGATATAAAGTCCAACAAGGTCCACAAAAACATTAATGAGAAAATATTTGCATAGGACAAGCTACAAAATATTGTCTGATATCACCATCTGCATCCTGCAAAAAGATGCAGTTAAGGTTTCCATACTGAAAATGAGTTAATGTTTTATTAGTATCTTAATGTATCATTTTGAACTAATTTCATTTGCAAGCAATTTTAAAGATACTGATAAATTACAGAAAGCTCCTTAATGAATAATAACTGATTTTCATAGATCCTTTGAAGTAAATTGAATATTTAATATAATGAATTACAAGATTTCTATCTGTTCCTACTGATGTATTGCTGAAGATGAATGGCCTATACTGTAACAATGAGTAACACACACAAGACCTTTACAAATGTGTTTCATTGCAATTGGCAATTTTTCCTGGGAGTTATGGATTTATGAAGAGTTATCTTTGGGGAGCTTTTTGATACATGAAAAATCTCAGGTGCGAGAGTTGAGCACATAGATGGTCAGAGCACAAGCTTCACCTTCCACCCCATCAGTACACATTGATTACCCTCGGTAACCTACATCAGTCCCCACCTAAAGACACCTCTTTTCAAAATGAACAAATGATTTGTGTTCCTTTACTGCTTTACAGCTTTTCTAGATAAAATAATTTATTCTCTGTAGTTTTATTTACCATATTTTGGGACGTCAGCATGCGTCTCTCGAACTGGTGTTAGCTATGCGTTTGCTGAGCAAGCTTATTGTCTACCTAGTCCTTATTTGAAGATAAAAAATATTTGCATTGTTTTCCTGGTAATTAGGTTACAGCCAACTTTCTGTTGACTTTTCAAGTCAGAGGCTTCAGCAAACCTTACCCTGCAGAGATTTTTTTGTACACTGTTGTGGAACAGACTTTACTCCACACTGTTGAGTCTACAGAGGATTGTGGCAGAGGAGCAGCTTCCACTGTGACCTGCTTTACTTTTGTTTTTTATAGCATCAAGGAGTCTAACATCACTGTCTGTTACATAGAGTTTTTACCTTTTTTCCAGTTCTCTCCTCCATCCCACTGAGGGGAGGGGGGTGGGACGTGGAGTGAGCAAACAACTAAACAGTTGTGTGGTGCTGAGCTGCCTACTGGGTTAAAACACAACAGTGAGGAAGCTGTAGGCTTCGGGTCAGCGTTTTGAGTTCCTCGCTGTGATGTTGTCATTAAAATGCAAGACTGAGGAGTCCATTCTTCTCCTATCTTTATTGTCAAAACTTTGTTAACCTTAGAAATTACTGTGAGAGGGGTAAGTTTGTTTCCTTGACAGTTCTTTACTTTGTAGTGCTGGGGACAGCATATCTATAGCTTTATCTCAAGCACAAACTTTGGGGTTATTTTCGCAAGTTCAGCTTCACCTCAGAAGCACATATGACTACCATTGTATCCATCCTGAAGGGAAGTACCAGAGTAGATTGAAATTCTCTCTACTTGTAAGAGTCAGCAATAAAGTAATAGTTTTGTAAGGTTGTCATGGTGAAACAAGAAGCAGAATAAATTGTTTCTAGTTCTTGAGATTTATCGTTAGCATGTATAGTAATCATTTGTTAAATATGGAAAGATTTTTAAAGATTAGTGAAGATGACAGTAGATGACTAGAAGCAAATAGAATGAGGAAGATGGAAAATGTGATAAAATGTGGCAGAAAACATCATGGCTTCTGAAGTCAGCGCTCACTAAAGTCACCTGCCTTACGTCCAGCTTAACATTTAACTAGTATTTGTAAGCCCTAAGAATGTAAGCCCTATCAATATCTGATTATTTTTTAAATTTGTCTCTGTAATAGTCTACGAAGGTTTCTTCTGTCTTTC
This sequence comes from Penelope pileata, assembly GCA_013396635.1. NCBI lineage: Eukaryota > Metazoa > Chordata > Aves > Galliformes > Cracidae > Penelope > Penelope pileata. The sequence continues at coordinate 29,519 of WBMW01005642.1, read as the reverse complement.
CTTTGGACACTTTAAACCTAGAATGAGCATAACATTATAAATGTGTTACAGGGACCAAAAATACAGAGAGAGGGCTAGATAGCACAATTACTCTTTTCCACCTCCAATTCTCTGTTTTGTTGATAAAGAGATTGGAATTTGATGAAGATGAGTCCTAGCTTTTCTATTTTCCTCAATAATTAACAACTTCAAAGGAAATGCAAAAACTAAATTTAATTACTACTCTAAATTTATTTACCAAAATACTGAGATTGAACTTGCTTTAAATATACTGATGAAAGTATCCAGGAAGAAGAGAAAAAAAAATAAAAAAAATTATCACAGTACTAAAGACACATTTATTTTTTCTTATTCAAGTGTAATTCTTGTGAGAATAGTAGCTGAGTTCTATAGGTTATCGATACATTCTCAAAAGCAAGTAGTAGATCATCCTGTAGTGTCTATCAGTCTGATATGTAAACAAATAATTTTTTATGTGATCAAAGATATTAAAACAAGACACCTTTTCTTCAATAGAATGCAGTTTTAGCTGACATAGGATTTATTCATCAGCAGCATAGCTAGCATCCGAAAATAATAATTCCATGAAGTGTTATAGACCTCTTAATGAGTGTGTTATTAATAGCTGTTCCCCAGTACTTGTGACCATCTGTGACTGTTTCACCGTCTGTGATTGCTATATGAATTTGGAAGGGTGAAATGACAGTAGTATTGGACTGAATTTATAATATAAATTAATAGTCAACTAGACCTACTGTAAATGATTAATTTGTCTTTGATTGTAACTACACACTCAGCTAGAGAAAATTAGTTTCTTTGATTTGTTGGCACAACATGGGTTTGGGAAATGCCTATGGGAAGTTGAAAACAAAATTAAATTACATTTATTGAAATCTGAAATATGCAAAAGTTGATGGATTTGAGATGAAGAGGATGAAAAGAGCTAAAATGGCACTTAAAAAGGTAGTGAACGTTTCTTTTAAGATCCATTACAAATGTGGATTATTGTGATTTGCTAAGGTTACCCTGTAGGGTATCAGAAAAAGAGGGCTGTCAACTCTGAAAACTACAATTTCTTGACAATGTATTACTATAAAGTAGCAAAACTGTTTTTTTATTGCTAATTAAAATTATTCTTGTTGACTTTTTATTTGAGTGAAGTAGCATTTATTTCAGAAGAAATTCCATTTTTAATTAATAACAGTTAATTCTTGATAGAGTTCTGTGCTTGCCTGCAGAGGAGGAAGAGACAAGTTGGTTAATGTTCTTTTTATTTCCCTAATTAAATTTCACTGAAGTGTTTCCGTATTTCTGTATCAACAAGGCTGCATTCTATAATGGCTAACATGATTATTCTTGTGTACATGTTCTTTATCCTTTGTGTACCAGTTCTTTATCCTCTACCAAGGTAAAATCCGTAAGACGCTATTGGGGAGATAGAGTACAATTTCAAAATCATTCAAATTCCTTTTCTTAATGTATCTACATTGAATGGTAGCCTAAATTTACTTCAAAAGCTTTCAAAAACACTAGTAATGTAAAGTGCATTGCAGATTGCATCTAACCAGTTGTGTTACCTAGCTGATGAAGAGAGTAAGCACCTCCAAAAAATGCCTCATCAGCCTAAGGTAGATACTTCTCTTAGAGCAGGATTAATCACCCTCCTACTGTTAACTGTGGGGAGGTATTCATATCTGGCCTGAAGTAGATTCTTGTATTTTGACATTGCTTAACTTTTTGAAGTTGTGATGTATAGAAGTGAAGGTGAGGCAGAGATGGTAAGGGAGACTGAGGGACTGGAGTGCCTGTTGTACCAAGTATCTTGGCACTAGAAAGTCCTGCTTTGGTGGCTGGATTTTAGTACTAGTTATAAGCTCTCAGTATGCACTCAATATCTGTCTCAGAGGTTTCTATTATATTTTACAGTTATATGCATATATCTACATGAATATTTATATAGATATATTTATAATTATACGTATAAATTATTTCTATTAAATGTTATGTAGAAGGTAGGTGCATAGGTCTGCGTATACTACCCTCATCCTTACACACATACTGTATATGTTTAACTATATCAAGATAATAAAGGACACTTTTAAATTACAGTCTTAATTCCATTTCAAGAATATAAAGTATATTTTTCAGTCGCAGGTTAAACAAAGCCCTAGTGGGTGTCTCTCTTATTTTGAATTAGATTGCTCATCTTTCTGACCTTCAACAGACTGCCAGCATTTATTTCGTACTGTTTCCTGATACTTATTCAAGAATACCGCAAGCTTCCTCTCTGTTACAGAAAGTATGTGGCTAAGCTACAAAGCCATACCATTAAAAAACTTGAAATTCCTTGTGATCTATTGACAATGAAGACTCCAGAATAGTGATGGAGTCTTGTTTCTTCTATTGCAGACAAAAGGTTCTTCAAGCATCACTCCATCTGGCACTCAGAAGAAAGTGAAGAGGACTCTGCCCAACCCACCTCCAGAGGAAGCAACAGCAGGAACTCAGTCACCATATACTTCTGTGGGATCAGTTTCACGCAGAAGGATTTGTAGGACCAACACTATGGCCAGAGCCAAAATTCTTCAGGATATAGACAGGGAATTGGATCTGGTTGAACGGGAATCAGCTAAGCTTAGGAAGAAACAAGCAGAGCTAGATGAGGAAGAAAAAGAAATAGATGCCAAACTGAGGTACTTGGAAATGGGCATTAATAGAAGGAAGGAAGCCTTATTAAAAGAAAGAGAAAAGAGAGAGCGTGCCTATCTCCAAGGAGTAGCAGAAGAACGTGATTACATGTCAGACAGCGAAGTTAATAGTACCAGGTCAACCAGAATAGAAACTCAACATGGCTTGGAAAGACCACGTACTGCACCCCAGACAGAATTTAATCAGTTTATGCCACCGCAAACCCAGCCAGAAACACAGTTTGCCCCTGCTACAAGCCCATATGCTCAATATCAGTATTCATCTCCTGCCCTGCCTACTCAAGCACCAACTCAGTTCTCACAACAATCACATTACCAACAACAGCAGCCTTTGTATCACCAGCAGGTTTCACCCTATCAGACCCAGACAGCTTTCCAAACAGGAGCTACTATGTCCTTTACTCCCCAGGCTCAGGCTCCACCAACTCAACAGCCGTCCTATCAGCTCCCATCACAGATGATGGTGTTACAGCCTAAGCCGAGACAAACTCCATTGTATTTGGAGCCTAAGATAACAACAAACTATGATGTGATTCGCAATCAGCCTCTCATGATAGCCCCGGTTTCAACTGATAATAGTTACGCAGTTTCTCAGCTGGGCAGTAAATACACTACCTTGGACTTAAGGATAGGACTAGATGAGAGAAACAGCATAGCAAGCAGCCCTATATCAAGCATATCTGCGGATTCATTCTATGCAGATATAGACCACCACCACACACCCCGAAATTATGTGCTGATTGATGATATAGGAGAGCTCACTAAAGGAACAGGAGCACTTGGTTCCAGTTTTAGCCTCCACGAGAAAGATCTAACCAAAACAGATCGACTCCTTCGCACAACTGAGGCCAGGAGAGCACAAGAAGTATCAGACTTCCTAGCACCACTGCAGACTTCTTCTAGGTTACATTCCTATGTTAAAGCTGATGAAGACCCAATGGAGGACCCTTACGAGCTCAAACTTCTGAAACACCAGATAAAACAAGAGTTCCGTAGAGGTGCAGAAAGTCTTGATCACTTGGCTGGCCTTTCACAGTATTACCATGCAGAGGGCAGCTATAGGCATTTTCCCAAGTCCGAGAAATATAGCATAGGTAGGCTTACCCTTGAGAAACAGGCTGCTAAGCAGCTTCCAGCAGCCCTCCTTTACCAGAAGCAGTCAAAACACAAGAAGGCTTTGATAGACCCCAAACTAACAAAGTTTTCACCTATCCAAGAAAGTAGAGACCTTGAGCCTGACTATTCAACCTATATGACTTCATCAAGCACTTCTTCACTTGGGGGAATTACTACTAGGGCAAGGCTTCTTCAGGATGATATCACTTTTGGTCTTAGAAAAAACATCACTGACCAACAGAAATACATGGGGGCACCACTGACTTCATCCATTGGAGTGGGCCTTGGGGCTGCACTAGGTCCAACAATGAGATCCACATTACAAGATGAAGCAGACAAGTCTTATAGCAGTGGTAGTAGATCTAGGCCCTCATCCAGACCCTCCTCAGTATACGGGCTTGATTTGTCACTGAAAAGGGATTCTTCCAGTTCTTCTTTAAGACTGAAAGCACAAGAAGCTGAACCCCTTGATGTTTCATTTAGCCATGCAGCACCTTCTGGAAGAACTAAACCCACCAGTCTACCTATTAGCCAAAGCAGGGGAAGGATCCCAATTGTAGCACAGAACTCAGAAGAAGAAAGCCCACTAAGTCCCGTTGGCCAACCAATGGGAATGGCAAGAGCGGCAGCTGGACCCTTGCCACCAATATCTGCAGATACCAGGGACCAGTTTGGATCAAGCCATTCGTTACCTGAGGTCCAGCAACATATGAGGGAGGAGTCACGGACTCGAGGCTATGATCGAGATATAGCCTTCATCATGGATGACTTCCAGCATGCCATGTCAGACAGTGAAGGTAAATTAGGCCTCAGACTGGTATCTTACTATCACAACGCAAACCCTCATTTCTATGCATGTGTCTAATTTTTGTTATACTGCAAAGACTCATTATTTCTTTTCCTTGGTGCATCTTCTATGTGTCTACATTTTTGGGGTTAATGGTTTTTGTTTCACTAGATATTTTTTATTTTACCCTAACAGCAGTTTCTGAATGGTGTTACTCTACTCTAGCATGCTCACTCTGTTATTGATTTGCAATTATTTTGGTTTGCTTGTGCATTTTCCTTTTCTATTGTTGTTATCTACTTTTCTAATGGTAGTGTGTAGAATATTCTGTGTACAACGCATACCCTACCATCAGTCTTTATGTGGAGCCTTCTCCAGTGACTGTGGATCACTGAAGTTATTTGCAGTAGTTTTTGCTGGGATTTGGACATGATCTCCCAAATCCTCTGGAAAAAAAAAAAAAAACTAATGATTTTATTTGCATGGAATTTCATTGTAGAGTTCAAGAACTGATAATTCCATCTCCTGATGCACCACTTTAGATCTACATTTATATAGAGATAGTATGTTCATTAACTACATATTGTATGTTAGAACCATATAGAACTTAATGTGGTTGCAAAATAACATTCTACGTATGGTTTGTTGAAAGCATCCTGTCATGTGGACTTCTGTGCATTCAGACTTGTGATGATGTAAGATAATTTGTCACTTGAATGGTGCAAGACAATCACATATTTAAATAAACTTGCATAAGTATTTTACTTCTATTGATGGAGTATTCAGTGTAGCTGGTTTTATATGCACCACATACAATACATCTGCCAAATAAGCACAAGAGTTTATTTCACTTAGGTTCGTGAAAGGAACCTTTCTTGTGTATTATAAATGGTGCAATTAAAAATGTTTCTTCTACACAAGTACAGCAGAATGTTAAAGCTGATGTTAAGTAATGGATAATTGCAAGTTATGTATCACTTTTGTTTTAGTCAGTTCAGACTTAATATATTCTAAATTGTTTAAAAATCATAAAGACAGACTGAAAGAAAATGAAATTAATATGTTCAAAATTGTATGCACTCAACTTTTTCTTATGTGTATTTACTGCACAATAAAAGAGACTTTGCATGCGCTATATTGTCTGTAAATGGCAATGATTGTCTATAAAGACACATTTGCATGATTACGAGGTAGTATGGTTTATTTTTCAGGTTTCTAGTAACCTCAGTATTCCATATTACATTAGCCTTTTTACATAAACTGAATCTTTCATAAGGATTAGAAAAATGAAATCTACTTGCCTTCGCAGTACTGTAGTGTATTACAGTGTTTTGTTCTGTAAACAACCTCCTCATGAAGTCTGTGTTTCAGCAGAGGTTTGACATTGCCAACTTTTTTTTTGATTTTATCACAAATTTAAATGTTCTCATTATTCTTAAATTCCTAACACACACAGTCTTATAATTAAACCAGAAGTCAATTAAAAGGAGCCCCCCAAGCTGCAACTTAAGTATGTGTTGTCATGTCTCGAGTCAACTTGTGACTATTAAGGGTTGTTACAGGGTCACATTCTGCAACACTCATGACTTTCCTCCTTAAAAACAAGGGTAACCAAACTGGACTGTAAAAACCTGATTTGATGCTTTTCTACCTCATATAAACAGATCAGAGGAAATTGTTTTTCTGCACTACAGTTCATTGTCTCTGTACAAGGCATACCTGTTAGATGTTAGGTTAAATCTGTTTTGGTTTTAACTTAATCACTGCTTAGTTAGGCTCTTTCAAAAGCATTGTGTCGCAATTCTAATGTTCCTTACTAGGTTGACATGTCTCTGAATACTGGAGCCTTCCATTTCAGCAATACTTCTTTTCAGAGAGCTTCTTTTTGCAACATTTTATATAAAGTCTTGGGAAATCATAACACTTCACAACATTGTTTTCAAATATGCTATCTAGTAACAAGCAGCTGGAATTGAAAATAATTCATGTAACTTGGGTGTAAAGTATAAAATGTACCAGAAAACTAATTACAATTTTTCAAAAAGTTCTGGGGTTCTTTTTCTCGGGACTGTACTTTCTCTCTCTAATGCCCTGATGGTGGTCAGTTGCTCCAGTACTCTAGCAGATTGCCTTCATCTTTTTAACACAGATGGCTTTCCTTTTCCTTTTCCTTTTTCCTTTTTCCTTTTTCCTTTTTCCTTTTCCTTTTCCTTTTCCTTTTCTTTTTCCTTTTCCTTTTCCCCCTTATTTTAAACAACTGTTTTATGGCGTTGGTGAGATTTCATTAAAATAAATCAGCCTAAAGAAAAATCTTAAAAAAGCATTTCTTGTGCTAATGATTATCAGAGCTCAATTTTTCGTCTCTAAATACTTGTAAAAATGAATGCAAGTCAGGGTATTATAACCTTCTGTTTATCACTATGTAACTTTAATAAACTACATCTACATAGTTTAATAAATCTTAAAACCCGATTTCAGCATGTAAGTAGTATCTACACTGACATTCCAAGCTTCAGGCAGGATAAAAAATTAGCTTTAGTGTCAAAAGAACCCAGCATCCAGATATCCCCATTGAAAGTAGTGCTCTAAGCTTTTGAAACATCTAGCATTCCTCCAGGATTCTGAGTGCCATGAAAGCTCAGATATAGCGAATAGTTGTTTATTAACCCCAAAGCTGCCACAGTTTTCACAAAGTATGCTGAAGATGCTGATTTTCAAGAATGCTGAAGCTAGTGCTTAATTTTATGAAGGTAGATACTTCCTACTGATCAGCTCAAGATATATAAGTGGTACTTTTTCTCACCTCAAGGATTATTTTTCTCTTTTATATACTGATCTGTTCATTCTCTGACATGAATGATCACTACAACACAGCTGACCCTTTGTAATTTCTTGCCCATGGGATGTAGAGTGATTTAGATTAGGGATTTCTCTGATCAGTTTTCTCAGATTCCACAGCCTGGAGTCCATTCTCACCTTTTTAAACTGTGTAGCTAACAGGATAGGACTTTATTGACTCCAGCAGGAATTTTTACAGGTGAAGCAGTCTGATTGCATATTGTTAGCCCTAGAAAAAAAGGATGTATCCTTTAAGACCATTGGTGATTCATCTTGGCTGTTCTCAGGTTTCCTGCTGAATCAAATCTCAGCTAGTGAAGCTGAAATGTGTATATGTACATATGAGTGTGGCATTGTGTCTATATACACATACATACTTCTTAAATTTTCGTATAAAATATACACATTCATCATAGTTTTGAGAAAAAAGTAGGCTGGTTAGAACTACAGTATGGAAATTGTATGTGCTAGCTTTTCTAAGGAAGAAAACCAGTAAAAGTAATTTCAAGTGAGATGGGAGGGAAAAAAAAGAAAAAAGACTTTTTTTCTACTCAGCTAATGATACTGGTTGTGATAGTCAGCATTAGTATCTGGGATCAAAGAACTTTGTTAGGTTTTTAATATAAGCCGCAGCAAGAAGTTCCATCAGGATGAGCTATGAACAAGACTGGTACATCTGGTACATGGAGGCACTAGCCAATTGGCATAAATGTATAAAGCATAAAGGATCTGTGTATTAGATTGTCATGTTTTATTGAGAGCAGTTACTCAGTAACTAATTACTGGTCATCCAAGCATTAACCTTTAATAATGTTTCTATTCATATATGCTGAACTAAAGAATATTTTCAAACCATTTATAATAAATCAAATTTGTTCACAGTTAAGAAGGAAGAGACTGCATAACATCTGAACAAAGATTAAGATTTTTCCGAAGACCAACTATAATATAGAATGATTGTTTTTATCACATATAGGACATGCAGAATAGTATTTTTAAGAAAACATGCAAATATACTCCTCCTGGCTCTGGTGTAATTTAATTAAATAGTTCAGGAAACATGCAACTTTGCTTTTCCATTAGACTTTTTTTCCAATCATTTATTAAACCAATTTGATTACGTTTACTTTAACAAGTAAATAGATAGATTGCACACTACCATTTTAAATTCTATGCCGTGGTACAATTGCATTCTCTCTTGTTGCTATAGCAACAACTGACTTTATTTTAGGTTTGCAATTTCTGGTATTTTTGCTGAAACAGATATTGTCTTTTTTTCTGATTTTCAATGTAACTTACTTATTAGAACGTGACATTCTAACTTCCACTGGATTATATATATTTTTTTATTGTTTTGATTTACATTGATGATCAACATAGTTGAAAATCTGTATGTCATGTAGTGGAAATGTTAGTGCACACATAGGAGCTGATTCCAATCCCAGTGGAGTGAAAGCTGTGTTGGTTGACCCAGTAGTCAGTAGGCATAAATCTGTATATTCACCAAGCTGATTTCATTGAAACTGTGCTATTTCATCCCCAATGAGTATCTAATACAATACGTTTTATACCAGTTTAAAACGGTTGCAAATATTAAGACCATTAGTTGTCATGAATTATCACTTGAAGAACATTGAGAGTGGAAATTATTGCTTGAAGAACATTCTGGATAACTTCCCAGATACAAAGAAGGCTCGTACTGCAAAATTGGGGGATGGACTTCAAAATGATGGCACCTGAAATGTTTCTGCTTAGAATTAGAAAGCATATAGATTTCTTTTACTTTGCATCTTCTTTGATTTGGGATGATATGATTTCATAAAGCAGGCTCAGTTTTCATATAAATACTTTCAGATGACCTCCAGGGTATTTTGAAAAAATTCAGTTTAGAAAGTCTGGCATTTAGCAGAAGTTGGGTTTTGAGGTATTGTTTTTTTGAGTTTTATTATTTTATTTTATTTTATTTTTGCTTTACTGCGACGTAACTATTTGACTATTTTTTCATTAACATTACGGAAATGTGGGAAATCTGCAGTGTATTTCTCAGAAGGAAGGAAATTGATATAGCACTCAGCAGTAGGTTTCTTCTGATATTTAATATCCATGGTTTTGACCTAAACAGAATCTTCTCACTCTATCACTTACAGCTAAATTATGCCTCAGTTCAATGTCTCAAGTCTCACCTTTTACTTTGCTTTAGCTGCATGGCCAATTGGTAACCAGTATGCATGTTTGCTATGCACAGTGCACATTATTACCCTTTGCCCAGCACTGGAACAGAACATTTGACCTGTCCTTGGTTTTCAAAGCCTACCATCTCCGTCGTGAAGAAACAGATTGGTTTGACAAGCCCAGGGAATCTCGTTTGGAAAATGGACATATCCTCGACAGAAGACTGCCGGAGAAGTTGTCCCACTCTCGACCACCAAGTCAACACCAAGATCAAATAAGCTGCCAAGTAAGCCATTCCTTTAGTTTTATAATGATTGAAAATTTAATCATCATACTGTTCAATAGTGTAGGGACTATGGGATTGATCAAATTCCAGTAACATTCAGTTGAAGTGCTATTGAACCTGTGTTTGTCATCGATCTTGATGACTTTAAAAGCATTTCTCTGTATTTAAGGATTATTTTTGCAGGTTGTCTTTTAATTTCTGAAACTACCTGGAAGTACTGAATCTACTGACCAGAACTATAAGTACATTAGATATTCCTATTAAGAAAACCCACAGTTGGTCCGTTTTTACTTTACCGACTTTACCCCATCCAAATTCAAGCCCCTTATCTAAGGATACTTCAAACTTCTTTTCTAAGGATAAGAACTGCTTTTATCTTGTTGGCATTGGCTTACACTCTTAGTTGGTCAATGTAAGTCCAACAACCTATGATCAAGTACTGAATAAATAAGCAAAACTTAATCAGTCTAATAAACAATGTCTCATTTATTATAGTGAGAAAAAGTACCTTAGCATTTTCCAAACTTGATAATTTGAAAGCTAGTTCAACTTAGTGAGCCACCAAGTATTGTCTTTGTATTAATAAAGTTTATACATTTCATTGGAAATCTTTAAGTTCTTCACTTGATTATTTCAACTGAACTTTTTACTGACTGATTGTGATTGTGTTCTTTTCCATAAGATGTAACAGAAGCAAGAGAAAGTATGGCATGGCCCATTTATCATTTATGCCACTTAATAGCTTACTGTACTATGTTAATTCCTCAAATAACACCTGAGCAGGACTATTCTACTCTCATGAAGCCACAGAAAATTTTTTGGCTTGAGCATTTTCACTGATATTCAACAACAGTGTGTAGGTTTTATGAAGAATCTAAGTTTTATGAAGTAAGCATTCAAATATCTTGCAATACAAGCTGTTACTCATTTTTGCTTCTCTCTCCTTTGCCTATATCTAGTTTAGTGTATTCACAGATTTACACAGCCTAGTTTGTACTGAGCCTTTCTTGTTGAGAAAGAATGCTTTACGAGATGATCTTATAGGAATCTATTCTGATAGCTCTCACTCAAACCAGTTTAATTGCAAGATAAACAATGTTTTAGTCTTCACAGCTCTTAATATCAGCGGTAATGAAAATAAAACCTGCCTGAACACTTTCATCCTCATGAAAAATATGCTTTATTCTGAAAATGCATAATTGTATTTGACCACTTCAGCAGCATGACATAAAATTAAAAACTTGATTTTGAAATCAGGTTTGTCCATGAAAAGAAATACTACTGTGCTGATATCAGTAAGATCTATTTAACTTTTAGAAATCCAATACTTTGCTCTTGGAAAGAGTTCCAAGGCATGTTACTCATCACAAAGGTCTGATCTTTGTTTAAATAGCACTACACTAGTACTAGTTGAAAGACTTAGATCAGAATTTTGGGGGAGGAGAGTTAAGGCATCTGGAAGTGGTTGTTTTCTTATTTCAAGAAGAAAAATATTTTCTCCCTGAAGCTACTGTGCTATCCCAATGTTTGTATGGAAATAGAGATACTGCATTTAAAATCTTACCAAAGGCATTTTTTAAAGTTTTTGTAATTGGAAATTGGAGGGTGAACATGTTCTGAATAGTTCTGTGTGGTACAGATCGTGAACAAAAATGTAAAGCTGCTGCAGAAGAAAAGCATTGTGGAAGAAAGAGCTTATCAGCAGTTCCCTCTTCATCTCTTGCAGTCCAGGTTGGCTATGGTCATTCATTCACTGGTGCAAAAAAATTTCACTGTATCTGTAAAAGTGAGAAATGCCAGTTCTCACCAATTCAGAATCATCTACATTGTCAAAATGTTGCTCAGAACTTGTGTATGTTAAATATCTATGAATCTTTGAGACAGTAACAAAGAAAACTGATTTTCATACACATACAGATACAAAATTACTGTAAGACAAGATAAAAAGTGTCGTAGTCATTTTAAAATGTTTCAGTCCTTAGCTCTACATTGGATTCTGAATTAACTGTCCCATGCTGTCTGTCTGCTATATGCACAAGGCCAGTTCTGCACAGAGTTGCAGTGTATAGCCACAATGTATTCTGGAGTCTTAAATGGCAAACCCTTCTTTGTCCCGACCACATGAACATGTCCAGCTTCACCTGGAGCTTTCCTGACTGCAGAAGCTTTCCTGAAATCAGTTAGGATGACTCCTAGTTAACATAGTAATTAAGCCATTGCAACTCTATTAATATCCCATATGGAGCAAAAATCAGCTGCAGAAGGAAATATTTGCATGAGTAACACTAATCTGCTTTTCAGATCAGTCAAAGTTTCAAAAGACGCTTATTCACTGTAAATTTGCCTTTTGTATTTTCTTCTTTTTAAAAAAATGTGTTGCTGACCACTATCATGTTTATATTCCAGACGATTTTGCATGAAATATGTGAAACACTGATTTTCTTGCCAGATGAAATCAGAATTGTTCAATTATGTCCCACAGAGCTTGTAAAATTAAGAGTAATAACTAAAGCACACCCCCTTGCTTTTGAAGTGAGAGTGCAGTAGAGTGACAATCCTGAACTTCCAGGTTTCCATGTATTTCTTATAAACAATTAAGCTCACATATACAGTATTACTAATATTAAAATATGTTTGTTTCTATAGCAACTTCTGTAAATCCACACAGTATTTTTAAATCACATTAAATTGCAGTGCAGTTTAGTTTCTTAATAGCAGTCTCCCAGTATAGTTATTCTGGACTGCTTACCTGAGGAGGGTAAACACGGATTAAACCTAATCTGTTGCAGATTTCTCACTCATCCCTGTTGACCCCAACAATTCTTTTGATCACTGCCAGCTGACCAGCCACTTCTTTTAATCTCCAGATATCACAGATCTTTTAGTGATTATTTTCTGTGAAAGTTATTTGTATATCCTGAAATATCATTGAAATACTGCTATTTCAAACCAGCTGTGAAGGAACAGTAGGAAGATGTGCCAAGGGAACAAGAGATCATGACAAAGACATGCACAGTGAGATTACATCAACAGAAGATAAGTAGCATCTTAATGGAGGGAGTTAAATACAGAACTTCCAGTGATTGCAGGTGGTCTTTTATGCCCTAAATAATTGATAAAATCACAATCTCATCATAACACCAGTGTATTGTCGTCAGTTCACTTTGGCAAGAATTTTCGAAGCACAAAAAGAAAGCTATGGTTCTACAGATTTAATCTTTTACATGCCAATCCCCTACGTGGCTTGGATCATAGAACTGTACCATTTCCTTGAAACAACACATAAGTCATGCCTTTTTAGGCTCATTAAATAATATTCTATTTAAATATGATGAAATATTCAGCTTAAAAATGATGAAAAATGTGTCATGAGGTAAGCAATAGGGTTAAAATGAGAATGAAAGGCTACCTGTGAACTTCTTTGCCAGATTTTGCAAATCCATGCTGCTTAGTTTTGATAGTTTTCCAACACTTAAGGAGATTACATTAAATTTCTTGAAAACTCTATTTGAGGCTTTGGGGTGGGACGCATTTTTACTTTATTTATATTTTCACATTCTCTGAAAATGCAACAAGAAATAGGAGTGTAGTTGTTAGAATATCTAATCTAGTGAGTTATTTGCTGCTACCTCACTGTAATTTAGGATGTAATTTAGCAGGTAATTATTCATTTTTCTATCACTCAGCTCTATTATTCTCACTACTGACAGAATGACTTCTATATCAATGACCTCCATGAAGAAGCAAGCAATACTCACTTTTCATTGTATTTGTGGGCAGGAACATTGTGTTTGTTAGGTTTTTCCTAAATCTGCAAAATATATCATCAGGGATCTATCAGTATAGAGAGCTGTACTGTTAGAATTTCTAGAGAACTTGATGTTCTTGCTCTGCACAGACGAAATTTCAGACTCTTTTCCGTGGCATGTGGTGACAAGACAAGGGGAAATGACCACAAACTGGAGCATAGGAAGTTCCACACAGACATGCGCAAGAACTTCTCACGGTCAGGGTGACGGAGCACTGGAACAGGCTGCCCAGGGAGGTTGTGGAGTCTCTTTCTCTGGAGATATTCAAGACCTGTCTGGACGCCTACCTGTGCGACCTGCTGCAGAGAGCCTGCTTTGGCAGGGGGGTTGGACTCGATGATCTCTAGAGGTCCCTTCCCTGCAGTTCAGTGATTCTGTGAAATGCAGCAGCTCATAGGAGCAGGATTGCCTTAGCTTTAGGAGTTCCTGGTGCTGGATGTATCAAGGCTTATGCACTCATGCAGTTGCCTATGGTATTCAGAAATTAGGATTGATTCTCTCTGACTCATCAACTTCAGTAACCTCCATGCTATCCTTGGACAAGTGAATAAAATTTCTCCTGAAGGCAGTATTTCCTAAAGGACTATAGCCAGACGTAATGGCTGAGGTTCACCTTATCAGATTGTCCCAGATTTTGATGGAAGGAGAATTGTAGTACTGTTTAAAAACAGGGCTTACAGTGGCTATGTTGACTTGCTCCGAAGCCCAGTTAATACTCTGTAGCTGTTGTTGCAGACTTTGCCTGAAATGCTAAAATACATTTAGTGCATTTAAGTTCTTTTACTTAAATAAATCACTGAAGAAATTAACTCTTCTTAATTTTCCTCATTACCTGATGGAATAAACGTCTGCGAGGCTTCCATAGAATATCAGGCAAAAAGTGTAAAGACAACAAGGGGAAAATAAAGTCCACATTTAAACTGATTTCCTGTAACAGTGGTAGAAAACCTCAGCACTTTTATCTGCTCTTCATTCAATTTTTCAGAAGGTCTTAAAACTGACTGATAACATCAAACATAACCACAGCTAAAATTCCTGGAGGAAACGCTTTATACTCCAGTTTCCATTTAACTCACTGGGATGTAACCCCCAAGGGCCTGCTGAGCAATGTGCCAAAAAATGTGACTTGAGTCCCATGTCAGCTTAAACGTGATGCTGGGGGGGAAGACACACTGGAGAGCTGAAATGTGCTGTAATCAGAAGAGGAGGGCATTGCCAGTGCTGACTGGCAGGAGCCATTGCTTGAGTGTAGTGGATGCTCCTGGAACAGTGAGAAAAGGATCTCCATGGCAAGGACAAATGGCATAAATCTGTGGGTAGTGAATAAATAGGGAGTCAAGCCACCTTCAGCCCTGTGACCTTAATCTAGGCTTGAGGACTTGCACACCCTCCATTCCTGCACCCTTGCAGAGGGTCCTGCCCTTCTGCGCCACTGCGCAGCTGTAGGCTGTCATGATTGTGTGACTGCAGTGGGATCTCTTTCTCTCTTCATGACAATAGCTGGGGGACTAGTCAACAAGAAGGCCCCCAGGCATATGTTCAGGTGAAGGAAATTGCCTTCAGAAAAAGTTAGAAAAAGATGTGAACAATTGCAAACACTAAGGGACTTGTGTTCTGCAGGGTTTTGAATATACTATATTTCAGATAAATATGGGCATTAATGATTAAAGTAAAACCATCAAAACCAGTGTCATTGTTATTCTGTGCATGCTCTGTTTACTGCAACTCCTTTTTTTTCATGTGTATTCTCCTGCCGTAGTCAGACACAAAACCATTCTGAAGGCAGACGCCTAATGTCATGTTCAGTTTAAGTATTGATTCCCACCAACAATAAAAAATAATGTGCTACCCTGAATGCTAGTAAACTTTAATGCTTTTGTTCATAACTTTATGAATCTCTAAGATTTATACTTATCATAAAATTCTGAAGTGAAAGTAATGAGAAAGTAATAGACTAAAGTAGGAGACAGTCTATATTTTCTGATATATTTGTCAGAAAATTATATACAGTATGTTGTTGAATATTGGCTTATTTTTTATTCAAAAAGCAATTCTGCTAAAGAATGATAAGATAAAACAATACAAAATAAATTAGTTGTAAGTTGAAGTTTATGAGCTGCAGTGTTCTCAGTTAAATTTGAATTCCTTCCATCAAGATGGATCCCAGCTAAGGATATGGTCCAATGTGTTCATAGCGCTTCTCTTGAACTTGATTACTTTGTATTTCTTATTTACTGAATTAAAAATAAAATTAGAAACTTTTTTCAAATTGTTTACAATTTTATGGAAGCTGCACATGAAAAATGCATCATTTTTACTGTTAAATTACACTTCCTGAATTTTAATAATTGAGAAAACAATGTTCCTATCCATTTATATGCATGGACATCTCATAGCTCTTTATACACTTCTAGTAGCATTAAACCCTATGGTCTGGCAGAATTCCAGGGTAAGTCATAAAGTCTGCCTGATGTCAATTCTGATTTATTCTGGAGTACTTGTCCACTACCAGATCCATGATCTCTCTTTTGTCTGAGGTAAATTATGGCTGATAATACAGTGTGCTATGGGAGGATTTCAGCCTTCTAGATGAAATGTCATCCACTGGAAAAGAAATTGAAGTATGACAAATGATGTATGAACTCCTGCTCACTGTGGGACTGAGCTAAGCGAGTCACTTGACTTCTCTGTTTTCCCTTCCATCATTTCTGTGTGCTATCCATTAACATCATAAACTCTCCAGGGCAAAGACTGAGCTTGAAGTGCTTAGTTCAGGAAGAGCTTAATCCTTTTAAATGCTACTTAACCATAAATAAATGTAATAAACTCCTGGCAGCAGGCTGCTGATACTTTCAGACTTCTACATATTCATGCTGATTGACATTGTTCCATCTGCTCTCGGGTTCCAACCCCACTCCCATCCCATTGACACTCAGCCATAAGCAGTCCCAGGCAGCCCCAATCCCATCACGCGATCAGGGTACAGCACTCAGGCTTGGTAGAGATGTTGGATTCTGCTTTACTTTTGAAAGACAAAAACTTCAGGCAAAGAAAGTATGTGATGGATGTGAGGTGTGTGGATGTTGCTCTTCCTGAAAATGTATTTTGGTCTGAATGCGTATCATCTCTGACATATTGGCTGGTACATGCTGCTTGGCCCCTTCCATCTCACAGAGCGCATGGGGTCATCCCAGCTGGACATCTGGCTTTTGAGTGAATGTTGAAGAGATACAACACAGAGATATGTTGCTTTCAGCTTTGACATTTTGCAGTATTAGCCCAAGTAGATATTACTCATGATCATGTAAAAAGTAGTCCTGAGAGTTTTAGGTCAAGTTTTTCAAAAGGCTTTTAAGATTTGATGAGGAAGTACATTAGGACATGTGTTTTTGCTGAAACTAGAGCAGCAACTTATGGCTGTTTACATATTCACCACCATTTGGCTTTAGTCTGCGTGAATGGTATTTTATAATAATCACAGAAATTATATGTCATTTAATTCTCTTGTACATCACTTGGACAAAGGATTAATGTTAAGAAAAGCTACAGATGACAGAAATCACCTTCCAGTCATTAGGAAATAAAAACAGAGCTAATGCCATATTCAAACTAAATCTGCTTTTTTGGAAGCAAATATTAATTCCCCTGCAGAAGTATTTTCTAGTTTGACAAACATATCTTGAAATTCAGGGGATGTTTGAATCATGAGGTTGTGATATTTCCCTGGATGAAATACGTTTATTTGCTTGTTTCTGTTTCAACTGTCTAAAATTATTGTTACAATTGATGTTATTTTATCTCTTTATGACATGCATATTTGTGTTCCTCAGATAAATGGGAAGCCCCTGCAGTACATTTTCCCTCATGCAAGGCTCAAACTACTGAAAGACCCTAAGGATCACACAGTTTCAGGTAAACAGCAACAACCCTCTACAAGGCATAATAATTAATTTGATTAGCATGATTCATGATAAACATTTGCAGTATTAAAAATAGTTCCTGTGTCATATGCAGCAGGAAATTCAGTGGTCATTTTAAATTTTGCTATTTGGTTGTAACAGAAAGCAGCAGTGCGGAAAAAAGGTCACAACGTCTGTTTGAGATATATAAGCTATACAGACGTTAAAAGCAGAGGGAAAATATGTTGTAATACATGTATCAGCAGTCTGGTTTGCTATTGCTTTTTATATAACTCTGTATTCTCTGCATGAGAAGTTTCCATAAAATTTAACAGGGGAATTAGAAAAATGGGTAAGTATTCAACAGGAATAGAATTTTATTCTTTCTGTAAAGCTACCAAGACTCTTCTACCAGTGGGGTTAGCAGAACAATAAGATTCCTTTTTTTTTGACATCTTCACAGAGAAATTTATCACAGTACTTCAGATCTGTTCTCTTTTCCATAACTAATGCAAATGTTCATGTAAGTCTGATTCTGCTTGCAAAGGAGAAGGAAGTGGCAAAGGTTGTGTCCCTTCCCATCCTGACTGTGAGCAGGAATGCAGTATGATGTTTTTACTTATCAGGTTGCAAAAGGCTGCCAGTTACAAATGTAACAAGGGTAAGGTCTGTCTGCTGGAGCTTTTGGAATTTCACTCTTCCCACGTCTAATATTGACAAAGAACTCAGAGGTTTTTTGACATGCTATTTGTCTTCTTTCAGAGGTACGTGCTTTAAGTGGGTTTGTTGTGAAACCATCAGACTTTCTTTTCACAAATTTAAAGAATTGTAATAGTGTGTGTCAAACCCTGTTTCTGTGCAGAAGCAATTACTGACTGCCAGCTTTGGTGTTCCCTTCAGCATTAAGTAGAAAGTGGCACGAACTTACTTGAATTGCTAAATATTGTTTACACAGGATTTCTGGCAGTAAAATCTTGATCACTCCCACCCCTAGCAGCCACCTCATATTTAGAGTGTTACATGAATTTTCTGTATATAATATGAAGCACTTTCTTGATAGTCGGTGTAACACCCACTGATGATTTTGGAATACATCAGGACCCCTTCGCCCACACAACACAGTTCAAAAGCAGCAACCAGCTCCATGGTTTTGTCAGCCCTCCCTGCCTGGGGCCCTTGTAGCCAACAGGAGTCCCTTGGTGTCCTCACAAAAATTTTTTGCCCAGAGGGGTGATGAGTAATGCTGTGATCCAAGCTACTCTTATTACAAGAACAAGTGGAATGACAGCCGCACAACCTTGTGTAGTTCGTGGTTTGATGTTGCTGAAGGCCTGAGTCCCCTATGCCAAGTTACTTACACTTAAATGCTTGTTCCAAATTCTCCCCTAGCTATGCTGCTGGCAACCATGGCACACACACCGTGCATCTGGGGCAATACCTTGTAAGCAATGACTGGGCAACCAAGGAGTAGATATTGACATCCCATTTATTAATGCTCTGCTCAGCCTGAGATCACGCAGGATTGAATATTCTCTCAGAGTCCTGTCAAGGTTTTATAGCACATGCTGGGACTGCTCACTGCTGTAGCTGTGCTATATTGTACGTAATTTCTGCTTGGTGTAAGCAAGCTTGGCTATGGCTGTGCAAGCTGCAGTCATACTTTTGGTTTGTAATCCAGATAAATCCTTGGAGCCCTACAGAGATATGCTGCTGTGTGGTGTATATACAGATTTCCCTACATGTATTAGAAGGCTGAAATGGAGATAGTGCAGAGGAGAGCCAAAGGTGGAATAGGATACCAGGATACCAGTAGGGAGGAGCTGAACAGGAAGAAATTGTCATATATCTCACTCCTTGTACATCTTTAAGGGACTGTAACTCCTTGCCTTCGCAGCTCCCTCCTTCCCCATCTCTCAGAGCCCAAGGATTAGAGTAGATAGAAAATCACTTTAAATGTACCATGCTTTCTGCTGAGCCGTGAATATTTGAAGTGGCCTTTCCAGGAGCTGCACATGTGGTTTTTATTTGCTTTAAAAATACAATTTTGATTAACTGATATCTCCAGTCTTGTACTGTGTCCTTATTAACCAGAAAAGGATGCAGATATAGAAATCTATTACACAACAGAAGTTTCTTAAACAGTGGCAAATTAAAAAAATAAATATACTCTGATACCTCAACAGCTTCCTCATTACATCAGTGAGACACAAGTTAGATTTTTGTGTGATAATCTAGGTGCCATGGTTTGTCAGTTGGCTGGTTGGTTTCTTTGTTTCTTGGTTTCTTCCCTCTCTCTTGTTCTCCACCTTTCTCCATCCCCCTACCTTTTCTCTTGCTTTCCCTTTCTCACCCTCACCCTCTTTTTTATCAAAAGTACCAAGTGGGGTGTTGAATCATTTTGTTTAACTGTTTGCCATATACTGCTTGCAAACACACTGAAAGAGTGTACATTTTGAAAAAAACAAACTTGACAATGCTCATGTGGTGATCCAGGTCTCCCCAGGTGACAGTCAGGCACTGTCCAGATGGCAGTGTTCAAGCACCCTTGCAGCAGCATCTTCAGCTGTATTGGATGAGACTCCCTGAACTGCTGTGTTGCTGAACACACAGCCAGAACTCGTATCCCTGTTTGACCACCACGTGTGTGTCATCCATTGTCTTTGATTACAGTATGCACAAAGCATCCCCTGTCTTAACTATGCACAAAAGACTGTACTGTGTGATCTTTTCTGCACATGCAGGAAGAGTTTATATTGATCATTTTAATGGCCAACATCCAGTTTGGTCATTTTAACAGCAGGAGCAGCCTGGAGAGGTTGCCAAAACTGCCAAGTTCTCCACTGGGAGAATAAGTGAGCCCTTCCTAAGTACACAAATATTATATCTTAACCAGCGTGTGCTGGATAGGCGCAGGCCCAGCGTGGGTCTATAGTTAGAGCTATACCGCTGCTCTAACTATAGGGCAAACTGAATTTCATCTTTATATCACCATTATAATTTGAATTCCATAGATCTCACCACATACTTACCATAGTGGAGGTTACTCCCTGATTAGTGATTTAGAAATTGTCTCATTATGAATATCAATAGTATAAGTAATCCCAATTCCTATAAAATTCAGTCTCTATTATTACATATTCTGTACACATGCATTCTGTTTATTTACTTAATGAAAACTTGCTCTGAGGTGCAGATGTGTTTGGTGTCTCTTACATACTCTGGCATAATTTTGCACACTGAAACATTTACCGTAAATTTTAACATGTGAACAGGGTGTTTAAGAATGAGGAACTGGGCCAAAATCGTGGTGGCAAGAGAATAGTAGCTCAATTAAAAATAAATGTATGCGTTCTAGCTGGCCTCTCTCTGGAGGGTTCTTGTTTCTTCAGCGTATGCCGCCATCTAGAATTCAAAGCTCTTCTTTTCAAGGTATGCACTGTCCCCTCCACCAACAATGCTGACAGATAGGGAAATGCCAAGGATTTTCTCTGCAAAGACAAATAATCTGTAATATATATTTCTTAAAAGAATTGGCATCGTGATTCTGCTGAGCTGCCAAAGCAATGATGACAGTGATCAGTGAATGAGAATGTAGCAGTATTTAACGCTCCAGAAATTCTGTTTGTTTTCACTGAGAATCTCTTGTTTCTTTTGGATCCTTTAGCATAACCATCATAGGCACTGTTTTATTCTGCCAACATTTTCCCTTCTGGTTTCTGACACTTTGTAGTAACATTTGAAGGAGAGAAAGGAGGGCAGAGCTATTGAAGACATCAAAACATTGACAGTGCCTTTGGAAATGTTGTGAGGAGAAGAATTTACGTTACATTCTTCCTGTTGAGGTAGACAAATCTCAGTAGGTCTTTACAAGGAGTGCAGCTATGTCAAAACAATTCTTGCTGCTTTGTCTCACTCAGAACTCAGTCACAATTGTGTCTCCCCTTTCCAAACGTAGGATGTTCTATGTTTCCAGGGAGCAAAAGGTACCTGTAGGCAGGCAGGCTGCCCATGTTGTGGAACATCACCTTCAATTCTGATATGAGGGAAAAAGGTAGAGATGCAATTCAGAAAAAACTGTGGACTTTGTGGTAGAGTAAAAATGAGAATTAGACTGTGGGTAGAAGGTTGTGTCCCTCATCTTCAATTTAGCGATGATGTCAGTGAAACTGCTAAGAGGATGGCAGGGTAGCTGTAAGGCTACACTTACATCAGAGATGCCTCATATTCTCCATAAGAATTATTAATTCCTGTACCCAGCACGCTTCTTAAGTGTGCCAGCTCATGGGATGCTTATTCAGAGAGAGAGGAAGAGAATAAGAAGTGTTTTGCTGTGTCAAGTCCACACTGTTATAGTCTCTGAACAAAAAACCCAGTATATTTAGGTTTCTTTCACCTTTATATCTAGGGTTCTTTCACCTTCAAGTTCAGCAAATTCAGCTCTTAAGCCGAATACTGAAGTGCAGTGAATATGTGATGTTTAATCAAGGAAAGAATGTATTAAATACAGTCACAGGCCATACTGAATGTGGCATAGTAATCATAGATTGAAGGTAAAAGTGTAAGTTGCCTCTTGTCCTTCGACTCTTTTCTCAGAGGATTTCTTATCCTGTTTCTTTGCTTTAGCATTGTGAAGAACTAAGACAATACTTTACACCAAAAAATATCATCTTCCAGCACTCACTTGTCACTGGGGAAGGATCTAATCCCTAATTAATGGCCATAATTCTCTCAAGCACTCTCTCCTTATCAGAGACCTGGCATAGAAGCTAAAATCAATAAACAGAAAAGACAGAGCTGTTACAGCCTCGGAGATTTTCCAATGAAGAGATGTATTTTTGTGTTTTAATAGTGTTCTTAGAAAGAATTTAATGCCATTTGATCTTTATAAATAAAAAAGCATATTTTTGTATTCATTAGAAACATTTTGTAGAGGTACAGGCCATATATTCCTTGCTTATGGGCCTTTTACCTAAATAAACTTTATTTTAAATGCACTAGTGTGTGCATTTAAAATACTTTATACGAACTCTCTTTGGCAGCTCAGTTGTTTGTGCATTTTTCAGTGTATGAATACCCATTAAAGAATGTTTAATGAGATCACAAGATGAGTGGAGGTAACTGAGAAAGCAATGTCTTTACTGATAATAAAGGTCCAATTTGCTTTCATAGGTCTAATGCAGAAAAGGGTGCAGAAGCAGATCACTGCATTACTGAGGGCTGGTGTTCTGTCAGGCACCCTGCTTTTCATGGAAAGCCAGGAGGAAAGCAGGCATGTATGAGGCTATTTCAGCATCTGTCAATCTCTAACTGCATCTGACACAGGTCAGCACTTTCTCTTGAAGAACTAGAAGACGAGACGTTCAGGGACATCTGTCATTGGTCAGGTGACTTGTCAAGGACATTGGAGGACATTAGTAGAAAATTGACAGAAGTCCTTATAACAAAAGTTAAAATCACAGAAGTAGCAGTTTAAGGTTTCACTTCTCAGGTGCGGTGTAAATGATCTTAGCAACATTCATAGGGAAATGAAGACCCTGTACTCCCTTATTTGCATGCTGGCTATGCAAAATGTGACTGGCTTTAATAACTACACTAGAACGAGGCAGTTACAAGGGCAAATAATTGTTGAACCTTTTGGATGTCACTGTTTTCCTCTCTTGATTATAAAGGAAGCATGAAGTGACTTAGGCTGAGATTTTTGTCCTGTAGAGATCTTAAATTAGATTAGATGAATGCCTGTGGCTTATTTACGAAGAAGTTATAGAACAATCAAAGGATGTGGGGAGGACCAGCTCTTGAAAGGACCATATCGCTCCACATTATCAAGTGACAAATGAGTTGGTTACGTTTTTCAGAGCAAGATGTGGTAACATTTTGAGATTGATTGCCTTCCATTCCCTATTTACTTCATCATACACTTTACAGGTCTCTGAAGTGTGCTAGGTGCTGCTTCCAGGCAGTCTGACTGCAGGATGATTCAGGTTAAGAGTTCTGAGTCTGCAGGTCACTGACATAGAAAAAATGTTCCTCATGGATGGGTGGGGAAGTTCAAGTTGTTACTGTCACAGCGTCATTACAGCAACTAACTGAGGTGCAGCATTTGTCAGGTGAAATCTGTTCTTCATTCTCTGTGTTTCTGATTTTTTTTCACTTTTATATTGTTGGCAGTGTGTCAACACACTCAATCCCTGCAAGTTTGCTTAGTTTTACTGCAGTAAAAGGACTTCTTTTGACTTCAGTAATTTTTTTCTGCAAAATTTCCTTTGAATAACCTAAAGTTTGACAGAAAGTGTTCTTGATCCTGAAGAAATCTGTTCATCAAGGGAGTGAAGCTGACATTAGACATTCAAGGCTGATGAGACCAAAGCTGTCTGAGGATAGGCAATTCAAAAATTATATAATTTCTCCACCTCACCAAAAAAAAATAAAATCAACCCCCATAGTTACTACAATACTCAATTTTATATAAGTGATATAGCTTAAGGAGGCAAAGGATTATGATACATATATATATATCTGTCTTAAAAAATTGCTGATTTTTGTATTCCATTACTTTATTTAAAAAATGTTTTAGTTCTGATGCTTGTTGGTGACTCGGAGGACTGTAGTCACTGTCTTGAGCAACTGCCGCTTAGAAAAGACTGAAAATTTCTTGTATTTGACAATTGCTTATAATGGGTAAAAGAAATTATCGTATAATTCTCTAGATACAGAAATGAAGAGAGCAGTCTATAAAGCAAAAATGCAGATAATATTTTACCTTTATCCTTGTAGCAAAAAGAGTGTTTTTCAGGGGGTAATTTTACTAAACAGCAAATTGATTAATAAGTCACTTTATTCATTTATTCTTCTGCAAGTTATTATAAGTATCTATATGAGAGATATCAAAGATATATATTACAAATAAGATGTGGCACATCAAGTGTCATTGTGCTTATATTCTAAAAAAAAAAAAAAAAAANTTTTCAATTCCCCCATTTCAAAAAATTGAAACATTTTTTTTTTTTTTTTTTTTTTCATTTGATTTATTCCAGCCTAAGCTGGAACAACAGAAGGAATGGGACTTGATCACCTAAAGACATGAGTTTCAATCCAAGGCAGATGAAGAATGGTTGCATGCAGTTTCTAACCTCATTCAGTAGTGACTGATGTCATCAGGGAGATGAGCTGAAGGTCTCAACATGTGTCTTAGTGGACAGTTCCCTGTTTCCAGATACACAGCTGGCCCGTATCCACAGACTGAGTGGTTTAAATAAATTATCTGTCAAATAGCCACTGAGTCCTTGCAGTGGGACAGTCTGAACAGCTGCACTGTGATACCTCTGCTGAGAATAAACATTAAGCTTCTGTCTGTCCTGCTGCCAGCTTAGGCTCTTTTCCAAGCAATGAGTCAAAAGTTAATTTGAAGTTTAACAACAGACAAATTACAATTCCTTCACTTATTTTATGTAATTTACATTCATATTATAGTGCTTTTAGTGAATTATACACCCAAAACAGATAATGTGAGTCTCATGTCTGTGCCTGGGAAGATCATGGAGCAGATCCTCCTGGAAGATGTATTACAGTACATGTGAGATGAGGAGGTGATCTGAGACAGACAGACAGCATAGCTTCACCATGAGCAGATCATGCCTGACCAATCTGGTGGCGTTGTATGATGGAGTGATGACATCAGTGGAATCTTAGGGAGCTAGGCTTGAGCAACCTGGAGAAGAAAATGCTCCAGGGAGACCTCATTGCAGCCTCCAGTACTTGACAGGAGCTTATAACTGGGAGAGAGACCAACTTTTTACATGGTCTGATAACAATGGGACAAGGGGGAATGGTTTTAAACTGAAAGAGGGGAGATTTAGATTAGATGTTAGGGGGAAATTTTTCACTCAGAGGATGGTGGGGCAATGGAACTCCATCCCTGGAGGTGTTAAAGGCCAGGTTGGATTGGGCCCTGGGTGACCTAATCTAGTACCTGATCTATTGTATCCAGTGATCGGGAACCCTGCACACAGCAGAGGGGCTGGAACTAGATAATCCGTAATGTCCCTTCCAATCCAAGTCATTTGATGATTACTGAAAATCTGTTGCACATTCTAGTTGTTTTTTTTCCTTTTTTTGTTCACCTAGTTGGACAAATGGTTTCATGACTTGAAAATTTAGCCCAAAGGAACTACTTATTTGAGTTAGCACATGAACAGTGTTTGCACAGAGCTTCTGGTTCACATGGCTGCATTCTCAAGCCAGTAGCACAGTTGTTTTTCCTATATGATATTTACTTAGTAATTAAGCAACATCAGTCCTTGTATTTGCTGCTGGAATTCTGTTTAATTTATACTGGAAAAATATCTTTGCAAACTTTGTTTTCACTTCTGTATAAAGACAGGAACAACAAAAAGAAAAGACTGGTGTGCCACAAGTTGCTACTCATATAGAGAGTTATTGACATTTGTTTGAAAAGTCAAGTCTAAGCATCACTTACATGCTGAAACAATTCCACAATATCTAGGTTGTTTATATTCTAGTGACTGTAGCAGAGCTGCTTGACTAAGTAGTAAAAAGATGGTAAGATTTCATGAACTTCACTGTGAACAGAGCAGCAGGAACAGATAGTTGACAATATGATCTTTATTATCTCCATGATGGAAAAAAAAAAAAAAAAGACCAAACCATAATTGCAGAGCTTATGTTATGGTAAACCTATGTTGTGGTTCTGACTCAGCAGACAGCTAAGCCCCACACAGCTCACCCTCCCCCTCCCCAAATGGGATGGGGGAGAGAATTAAAAAAACAATACGGTAGAACTCGTGGGTTGAGATAAAACCTACTTACTAAGACAGCAGAGAGAATAAAATACCAGTACACACATATGTATAAGAAACAATAGATGATACACAAAGCAAGGGACCAACGACTGGTACCCAACCGGCCAGCAGCCCCTCCCTCCAGAAAAAAGACACTCCCCTTCCGTAAAAATCACCTGATGTTATATGGTATGGAATAGCTCTTTGGTCAGTTCAAGTCAGCTGCCCTGATCCTGTCCCCTCCCAGTTCCTGGCTCCTTAGGACCTAACTGCTTCACTGAGGAACATATGTCCTTGGCTGCGTTCAACACTGCCAGGTGTTATCAGCTTTGTTTTTCTTCTGAGGCCCAAAACATAGCTTCATACCAGACACTATGAAAGAAGTAACTTCTGTTGGAAACTAAGACAGCCTACTCCAGCAATTTTTTTTTTTTTTGTCAACTGAGTCATGTTTCTTGTCTTCCTACTGTATTGCTGCTGTGGCAGAACAAAATAATACAAGGCGATGCAATTTCACGGTGTTCTGAGGAGCATTGAGCTACGCAGGTTTAGAATAAATCAAATCAAACACAAAGTACTCTGTGTCAAAGATAAGGAAAAGACCAGTGAGGTATTTTAAAATAGTTTTGCAGTGATGCTTACCAGGTAACAAGTGACAGAATTTATTAGTCCTGATTTGCTGGTCACTGCTCAAATATATATATGTGAATAGACATCACTGAAACAGTTTGTGATATCTGGAAGGGTGTGAAATGATGAGGGAAATGTCATTTTGAAAGTGAAAAATAGATTAATTAGGGAAAAAGCTCTTAGTGAATTAAATTGATAAATATTTTTCTGCAAGTGCAGCATGCTTTCAAAAGCAACCTTTCATTTATTAAGCACTTGAACTCTTCATTAAAGCTCCTGAGTTTGTCTTCAACTATATATGTCAATGGCTCACAAGCTAACTGTAATGATTTAGTATCTGTATGTTTGTTTCTCATATTATAAAATAAAGTTAATTGTATGATCTGTCTTTATAAAGTTTAGCATTTGGCTTTTCTTTTGTTTTGTTTTGTTTAGCATGCTGCATGTTAAAGCTTAATAAAGAAGGAAGGGTCGGGCCACAGCCTTTGGATATTCATAAAAACAGTTGCAATTAATTAGCAGTCTTCTAGCTTTTAAGCATCCTAAAAAGGATTGGATCTTAAATATGTAAAATTCCCTTTGAAGAGATACGTTCCTGAAGATATTTTCAATAGAAATCAATAGTCAGAGTTCAGAAAGGTGCCCTGTTCCATTCACAGCACAGATTCCCTTTCTGACAGTTAACATATTTTATGTCTTATTAAGAAGAAAACATTAGTTCATTAATATGAAAAGCTAAAATTAAAAGATTAATATCTGAATATATCGAAATAGTCTGAGAGATGGAAATTAAGACTCAAAGGTTAATAATAATAATAATAATAATAATAATAATAATAATAATAATAATAATAATAATAAAACAGAAAAGAAAAAGGAGATCTGAGAAACCATACGACGAATGATATTTTTAAACTGTCTGCATTCAGTGTGGTAAATTGGGCAGTGTCATTGCAAACAGAAGTAGTAAACTAAACATTTTCAATAGATGTAGTATACATAAACAGGTTTGAAATCCCATCTTCACATGAGACAGTACAGCAACATCCAAGCAATTCTGTTTCATCAGCCAGAATCGAACACTTGAAGCATTTTGGGCAAACAGTAATGTGTTCATTCTGACTGTAAGAAATGAATGTTTTCTGATCTAAATTATTTCATCTAGTAGCATTTTTGCAACATAATAATAATGAAATACAACTTTGTAATTCAGAGCAATCAAATCAAATAAATGGAATTCCCCCAATTTGTCCAGCAACAAGAACATTTGCAAACAGACACACATGCACATGCCTTAGCAAGGAATTGCCTACTTAATGCGCACTGTTACACATTTGACTCTAAAAACTCTAAATTTAAAATCACAAGTCTTTTCAAAGAAGTGTATAGAAATAAAAAGCTTTGAATATTAGCACTGAAAATAATTTGTTTTATTGGCAGTAGTATGGCCAAACAACTTAGATTTGCACAATCAAGACCAATATGTCAACCATAATTTTCAGTTATCTAGGATAGATAACTGAAATGGACTTACCTCTGAAACCAGGTGTCGTGCACACCCATTTCTATGACAAACCTCCTCTCTGCCATTCTTTTTAATTAAGATATGAGAGACAAAGACTGATGCAGTGTGTCAAAAGAAAACTGTGAACCTCTAGACTCTTTCACAGACATACAGAATTGTAGGGGTTGGACGGGACCTCTACAGATCATTGAGTCCAACCCCCCTGCCAAAGCAGGCTCCCTACAGCAGGTTGCACAGGTAGGCGTCCAGACAGGTCTTGAATATCTCCAGAGAAGGAGACTCCACAACCTCCCTGGTCCTCAATGTGGTGAAAGAAGCCCATTCTTACTGATATATTGAAAAGTCCATATGATGGTTGTGTGGGTTAAAAGTAAGGTAGCTCTGTGTATGTGTGTTGTATAATAAGAATGTGGTTAGTTTGGATTTACTGAGTTTAATATTTCACAGTTGTGAGCCTCAGCCCTGGAACATATTAATGAATCTAGCAATAGTGTTTGGTCTTAAGTTCTCTGAAAAGTTTGTAGAGCAGTCTGTGTGAATTTCTGTGTCCTAAGGATGAATGCTTTCATATGGGTCCTCATTCACTTTTTGCAATGAGATGCTTATCTTTTTTAAGACTGTAGTTTTCAACTTCTGTAAAGAACATTAGGCACTTGCTATAGTGAGTTTGCTTTCCCTGTCAGGTAAGGAAACATAAACTTTACTGGTGCTAAATTTCAAATTTTCACTGAAATAAGGTAACTAATTTAAAGTAATTACACAATTTATTCCAATTACACTGAAAAATTACTTTCCTCTGCTAAAGAAAAATATTAAAATTCCCAATAGCACAGTTCCAGAATGCCAATACAGCTGTTGTTTAAAACAGTGTCCTTTCTGTATATCAAATCATTTGTATTAGAAATGAGTCAAACAGCAATATGTACAGTTCATAGAATCATGTCATAGAAT
>WBMW01005641.1:767458-822315 GCA_013396635.1 Penelope pileata | reverse complement strand
CCCCGCCGTCCTCAGCGGCAGCAGCGCCGGGCGGAGGGGCCCAGCCGGCGGGGAGGAGTGCCGGGCCGCGGCCTGTGCCGTTCGCGCTGCCTGGGGAGAGCCGTGGGGCAGGGACGGGTGGGAGCTCTCCGTCATCGTCCTCCTCCCGTCCCCGTTCTCCTTCTCGCCCCGCGCGTCCCCCGAGCTGCTCCGAGCCCGGGCCTGAGGTAGGTGCCCGCCTCGCAGAGGCTCTTTACCACGGCCGCCTCTCGCCGGCCCCGGCTGCAGGGTGCGGACACCCGCGGAGGTGCGGCCGTTCCCTCGCCGGCTGCCCGGGTCACAGGTTCCGGGCACGGCCCGGGGGGCTCCGGGGATCTCCTCAGCGCTCCCCGGCACAGGAGCCCGGCACCCAAAGCGCTGCGTCCCCGCCTCAGCTGCGGTCATTGCTGCCGGCCCTCTCCGCGGGTGGGAGGCCGATGTGCAGTCACAGAACGCGTCCTGTAGCTGTATCAACCACAAAATGGGTGGAAATGTGGGTGTTCTAGCACGGGTGCATGTGGGTTTCCCTGAGCAGGGGTGTCTGCAGCACCCCCTGCACCTCCCTGCTGTCCTCTGCCCTGCGGCCGTTGCTCCTGCATGAAAAGAGCCAGGAGACACCTGGGTGAGCGTTAACCCTTACACACCCAGCAGCTCAGGTGGGTGGGAGCTGCACACGTGCTCTCCTGTGCTCTACCGGGAACAAACCCAGCCGTGCTGATTTACCATCCCTGCATGCGAAGGAGGGCAGGAGCCCCCCCCTGCCTGGCACTGCCTGGAGCAGTGCCTTGCCGTCCTTTATGGTCATAGGAAGGGTATTGCGGGGACACCACGTTACGTGGTTTTATGGTCTTGAACTCCTTTTGCCATCCATGCTGTGATAGCATCTAAGTCCCCCAGGTCCCTGCCGGCGATGACAGGCTGTTGTCCCGCGGGTTGTTTGGGTAACCAGGCACCTCGGCGTGGTTGGGCCAGCCCTGCGTGTCAGGAATGTACATCGAAGCCAGGTCCTGTAAACAACCCCAGTGTGTGCAGCCCTGTTGCTAGGGCTTTGTGCAGGAATAACGAGACGCACACGAGGGCCTCTTTGAAGTCCTGAGGTGCTACCTGGCTGTGTGGAAGCAGGAGGATCGCTGGCAGCGTCCTTCCCATGTTTCTTCAGCTTAAGTCTTGGGCTGGTCGTATAAATAAACTCTCTTCTCTTTATGGCTCTTCTTAGGTTTTGGAGGGTAGCCAAGTGGAACTGTATTGTTTATGTGCGCAGATTCTGTGTCTCACACAAAGATGTCTATTGTTTACACAGAAACTGTAAGAGGAATGTTCTGTTAACATTTTGCTGGCAATATAAACCGGCAAACATAAACGCAAACTCAGGCTTGAAACAAAAATAGCCCTTTGCAGGGAGAGCCGAACATCGCAGCTGCCAAAAAACTGGTTTTAAAGGAAAGCTATGCACCTTTTGCTTCTTCGTTTCTGTGAAAACTCATCTTCTGTCCTTTGCAAACATATAAATCTGCTGCGTTTAACCTTGGGAGCAGCTGAGTTTCATGTGCACGTAGTCACTTAAGCAGTGTTCTTACAAAGAAGATCGGCTCAATTGTAAATTTTTCAAATTACATTAGAGAATTGTTTTGAATTGGGTGTGTCCCTGTAACATTTTGAAATTCTTGAGCTGACTGCTCTGAATTCCCCTCCCCGTTGTCAACATGTCTTTTCCATTACAACTGACTTCTGCCTTCTCTTTCCCTCAAAAGAAACTTCCGATGGCTTGAAAGAGGAAGACCAAAAAAGTAGATCAAAAAGTAGAGTGCTGCTTTGCACTTTGGGGTGTGCGTTGGCTTGGTGTACCCCAAAAGCAAATCTCCAGTTGTGATGATGCGTATGCATGGCCGTTAATCCCTCACTGTTTCAGGCTTAGTCCCAGGATGGCAAGTGCCTAGGGATCACAGCGCTTGGACATTCCATAGTGGCCAAGAGTTTCATTTTTACTCTGTCAACAATGCTGGCAGTAGGTATTGATCAGATCACACGTCCAGTGGAAGGAAGTCAGGATTTCAACACTTGCACATCTCCTAATGCAATCTAGCATTTCTTTTTATGCATTGCTGTTAAAGAAGTGCTTTTGCATTGCATTATTCATGCTGCTTTGGGGACTAGGAGCACTTTTATGCCTCGTGACTTATCATCTCCCAAGAACACTCATTGGTTTTTGCTTTTCTGACTGGTAGCATAGCATTATATTTGAAAATTATGGTTACCTTCATTATTTCTACAGTGCCTGGTGCTCTCTAAATGAGTGGCTGTGTCTGGTTTTTATCTGCTGTTTCACTGTAAGTTTACAGGCACGTTTTCTCCTTTTTTCAGCTTTCTGTGTTGACGCAAAGAAGATGGCGATGCGTCGGTTCTGCTACAACTCACAAGTATTGTCTTTATTTATTTTATTTCATATGTTCTAGGAGGCAGAAAGTGAACTGCTTGTTGTCTGCCTCCTGTGGGGCTTTGTGCAGTGGGATCCTATTCTGTGCTTGGGCTATGTAGGGAAGACACTAAAAACACTGATGGGAAAAGATTTCTTTAATGCTTTTACTAATTTTTTACAGTCTGTGTCATAAGGCTTTGATTTTTACAGGGATTTCAGTGTGACTGTACACTGGCACTTAGGTGGTCGTTCACCAAAACCAGTGACTGCTGTTTGCACGTGGAGCTCCTTATCAGGGTTAATCAAAGCCAGAGGTCCACAGCAAGGTGTGCTTGGAATTAGCCCAGATGAAAAAAAGTCACTTCTAGGAAGACGTTCTGTGGTTTTCCCATTTCCCAAGAACAGCTTATGCATTTGTTGCTTAAAGCTTCAGGTCGTTAATATTCTTTATTTTAAAGCAGTCTTTTTCACATTTTAGGGGTTTGCTTAGTAGTTGTATTCTAGCAGCAAAATCTCTGCATGCTTTAGGATAATTTCTCCTAATCCTAACACGTCAGAATTCCACTATGATTTGGTAAATGAAAATAGGACAAAAGAATTCCCTGGTGAAGCGTCGAGTTCCAGACTCAGTAATGTTTCCTTCTTTTTCTTTCTGCTCTCTTACAGGAAAAATGATATTCATCCAGCATTCCTGAGTAATAAGAATGGGTCCAGATGTACCTCTGCTGAATGATTACAAACAGGAGTTCTTCTTGAAGCGCTTTCCACAGACTGTGCTGGGAGGTCCCCGCTTTAAACTGGGCTACTGTGCCCCTCCTTACGTCTATGTGAATCAGATTATTCTTTTCTTGATGCCATGGGTTTGGGGAGGAGTAGGAACGCTTTTGTACCAGTTAGACGTTATGAAAGACTCTTACACTGCAGCACTTTCAGGAGGACTCATGTTTGTTACTGCGCTTATCCTTCAGATGGCAAATCTGTATGCAAAACAGAAAACGGTGACGGTAGAAAGAATGCAAATTCAGAACGCCCTAACAGATGAAGATGAGTTTGAATTTTCCAGCTGTGTAGGTTCAGAGACAGTAAAATTCATTATTCCTGGCAAGAAGTATATAACCAACACCGTATTTCATTCGCTTCTGGCAGGGGTATTGTGTGGGCTGGGAACTTGGTATTTGCTGCCAAACAGAATAACCTTGCTGTATAACAACATTGGAGGAACTGTTATGGTCTTTGTGTTTGGATGGGTGACTGTCTGTATAGCAGAGTATTCACTGATCATCAACACAGCCACCGAAACAGCGACTTTCCAAGCACTGGACACCTACGAAATCACTGCTCTGATGAGACCTTTCTATATTTTTGTCTTTACTGCAGTGGACCTTGCACACAGGTAAACCTGATGTAGCATTTTGCTAATTAAAGTAAGGGTAACTGTGTATCATTTTTATGAGAACGATGATCTTCTTCTTCTGAGGGAAACTTGAGATTTTAATCAACTGTAGGGAGTCCAAAAGAAGGTAGAAAAATGTCATCAGAAATTGGTGCTCTACGTTACGCATAAAAGTGTTCTTAAATTATTACCAGCATTCCACATAAATTAGGAAGACCCTGAGCAGCTTCTAAGTTAGGGACAGGTAAAACTGTCTTCTACAGTTTCCATTTTGGTGTTTTTGTACAAGAGCATTTGCTTCAAATCCTGTTAAAGGATATGTTCTCCAAAATATCTTCCTGAGCTGCAACCGTAGATTCAAACACTGCAAACTTCAGGAGTGTTGGATTTGTATCAAAATCTCCTGCAAAATTTTCTGATTGAATCTCTGCAAAGTCTCTGCAGAATGCTACAAATTACAGGCTGAAGTTCCCAGGAATTTGGCTTTTAATGAGTGGATAAGCAGATGCAAACTTTGCTGTGTGTTATGTGGATTTTGAACTTGGATTTTTACGTGCTTTAGTAATAAGCAAGAACTACATCATTCTGAAATGGGAAACTTTCCTATATTGACTTCTCAGAGAAATGTCTCAGCTGAAATATTTGTAGAATTTCTTAAAGCAGAATGCTTTCAGTTTTGCTTTAAGCATTCTTTCTCCTTGTCAAGTGATAATTGTATCCCATGTACATATCTTCTGATTGAGGTACTTGAAATGCATTAAAAAAAAAAAAAAGCATGGTTGATTTTACTAGTTTTGCACTTGCAGATGTCTTTGCTAGTGATTTACCCTAGTTGCTTCTGCAGTTGTGATGTGGTAATTACACACATGGTCTTGAACCCCAAATGATTGTATCTAAAGTTATGAGGAGAAAATCCAGACATTTTTAAATTCCTTTCAGGCATGCTTATTTATTTACTAAGAAGCAGAGAGAAATCAAGTTGTCTTAGCAGTCCACCAGTGAGTAAATCAGCTTGCTGATGAACTCTGTATGGCTTAGAATGTATGCCAATTAATACTTAGCATTTTTGGTTAAATGGTAGATGTCTTAGAGGCTCTGAATCTTTTTTCTTGCCCAAGTATTCCTTAAATTTATAATCACAATAGCGTCAAAATATTAGAATACTTACAGCACCTGGCTTATCTGTGTAACCTGAAAGCTTCCAAGCTTTTTATTAAAAAATTAGCCAGTGTTCAGATGTCCTAATTGGTGTATTGCTGCCCCAAGCATAAATTTATGCTCTCATTTTTCCTTTTAAAAGATAGCAGTGGAGGTTTTGTAGGCTGAATACATGATGTTGATACTTCTGGATTTACCGTACTAGTTGAGCAAAAACCCTTCCCACACGCTTTTTTGCAGAAGTCAAATACATTTCTCCTTTGCAGGTTTGCTGTCAACGCACCCATTCTAGAGCAGACAAACCAGATCTTGCACATCGTGTTTCTTTTTCTGCCATTCTTGTGGGCAATGGGAATTCTGCCCCCGCTTGACGCGCTTTTTCTGTGGGGAATGGAACAACTCTTGGAGTTTGGACTGGGAGGTTCACCTATGTCAAGTAACACAAAGTAAATTTTGTCTATATAACGATAAAATATAGCAATATTGTTTATAACCTTTTTCTTTTCAAGCAAATCTTTTTTATTTTCTCCTTCACAGGTTATTAGTAATGTTTCTCATTTCTGCTGGAACAGCAATAGCATCGTATTTCATTCCCAGCACTCTCGGTGTGATCCTCTTCATGACTGGATTTGGGTTCATACTGAGTCTTAACCTAAGCGAGATTGGCTTTGCCTTCAAACACACCATGAGCAGCCGTTTAGCCTCCAGCAAATCTAAAGAGATGCATAGTGGCCTTAGAGTACAGTTTGGGTGGAGGGAGTTCGTTTTTTATTTGACTGTATTGACGCTTGCTCTCGTAGAAGCTAGCCTGCTGCATCAATTTGCAGGCTTCTCATCCTTTTCCAAAGCCAGTCCTCAGGCTGTAGTGAGTTACGTTCTGATCGTATTACTGATAACTGTGTGGATTCTTAGAGAGATTCAGAGAGTGTACTTGTTTGGAACCTTCCGAAACCCCTTTTATCCAAAGGATATCAGGACTGTGACTGTGTTCATGGAGAAGCAAAGAAGGCTAATGAAAGTTGGTGTTGTCAGGAGGATTTTACTAACACTAGGTAGGAATACGCGCTATCTGTTGTTTGTTAGATGATGCTTGTAGGAAGATTGAAACCACACTAGAATTACTGTATGTGCAAGGCTCTGTGAATGAACTGAGAAAAAACAGCAGGAATTATTTGTTGATGTTTTGCTGAATTATGCATGGAGGTAATACTGGTTCAGAATATTTGAAAGTGATTACTGATTTATTTTTTTTTTTAAGGGATAACCTTTAGAAGTTGAGATTTTTAAAACTCCAGCTTGGAAAGCAACGCCTTTTAAAGGATTTTAGTTACAACATCAGTATTCACCTTAAAAAAAAAAAAGACTGTTCTAGATTTTAAAAAGGGTGTTTGGAAACTAAAGTGATTTGAGAGTACTCAGATTTACTAAATTTGCTAGTAAAGGGTCCCTGTGCTGGTGGAATTAGGGACAAATTTGCCTACTGTAGGAGAATCCAAATTTGACCTAATTAATTGAATTTCATAAAGAAGTGTCGCTTTGGGGAAGTGGATTGACCTATAAGTATTCCCATATCTTCAGGGAAACAAAGTAACAAGTCAAAACTAAGCACTGACATAAATGTTGTCATTAGCCATTAGTGCAAAAATGTTGTTTGATATCTTGGAAGCGTTATACAAAGAGCAGTTCGTAACAGTGAAGGGAAATGTTCTCTTTTTACACTAAGATTTCCATTCTGCAATAAGACTGCTTGCCTCTGTAAACCTTAATTATGTTTTTGAAAGGAAAACAATTATTCTTTTGTTTCAATTGCAGTGTCTCCATTTGCTATGATAGCCTTCCTGTCACTAGACCGTTCGCTACAAAATCTGCATTCTGTCTCTGTTTCCATTGGATTCACAAGAATGTTTAGGATGGTAATTTGAATTTTAATTATGTTAGCCTAAGAAATTCTCTTTACCATGATTTAAGTATTAAGATGACTTGGAAGAAATATTCCAGGTCAAGAAAGCAGAGAGAAGTTAAGCATGTTTTTTAAATCTATGTCTTAACATATCTTTATTTTAGGTATGGCAGAATACAGAAAATGCCCTACTGGACATAGTGGTTGTGTCAGTAGCACAAATGTTGGTGTTCAGTCCAGACTTGTGGTGGAACAGGAGCCTTGATACAGGAATCAGACTCTTGCTGGTAATTGTTGTAATGTATATTGTAGCATTTAGTTGTAATTTAAACTCGTTATTTCCTTGTCCTCACCTACTCCAGGTGTACAGAGTCCAGGACCTAGCAAATAGAGACCAGTGAGCTGTGTACTAAGATATGCACTCTAACACTAGTCATTGGTAATCACACTTCATTTTCTTAAAATCATTCTAGATCAGGCAGCTTTAGCAGTGCTCAGTGTGCTGTGATACAGAATACAAACATCTGCTTGTTGTGTGTCTCCAGGTTGGTATCCTACGGGATCGACTGTTCCAGTTTCTCTCGAAGCTGCAATTTGCTGTCGCCATTCTTCTGACATCGTGGACAGAGAAAAAACAACGTCGTAAATCTGCTGCCACCTTAATCACACTGAATGTGGTTTTCTTTCCAATCCTGCTGGTCTTCATCGCCATCTCTGCGCTCCTTTCTTCTCCGCTGCTGCCGCTCTTCACACTCCCAGTATTTCTCATTGGGTTTCCTCGGCCAATCCGCAGCTGGCCAGGGCCTGTGGGTGCCACAGCGTGCGTTTGCTCTGACACAGTGTACTACCAGCAGATGGTTCCAAGCCTGGTTGTTGCTCTGCAGTCTGCTTTAGCAGCTGGGAGCCTAGGTAGGTGCGCTAGCAACACTGTCACAGAATGTAACAAAGACTTTGAGAAACGTGATTTTGCTGGAGAATGGCAGAATCAGCAGCTGATTCGATAACATTTCAATACTCTGGTTAAATCTGATATTCAGGGATTTTTCATTTGAGGAAAAAGTGATTGCTTCTCATCCTTCTTATACCTCTCTGCTTCTTAGAGGAAGGAAATATTTCTCTTTGTTGTCTTTAAAATAAGCAGAAACACAATGGCTATGAAGCGGTGTCGATGCTGATTTTTCTGTACTGAGCAAAAAGAGATGGCGTGGATTCATCCCACCTAATTAGAGACAGTGAATTGAGTTCTGCTCACAGTGGAGAGACGGAGGTGTCAGACTGCTCTTTGTGCATGTTTCTCTTCATCAGTCCCATTGTTCA
The DNA here is from genome assembly GCA_013396635.1 of Penelope pileata. NCBI lineage: Eukaryota > Metazoa > Chordata > Aves > Galliformes > Cracidae > Penelope > Penelope pileata. The sequence goes on along the minus strand of WBMW01005641.1, from coordinate 814,113 downwards.
GGGACCAGAATTTTGCTAATTTCGTTAGGTCAATGAGGGAGGATGGATATGGATGGGATGTTGGTAAGATACATGGTGTAGCCTAACTAGCAGCAACCAGCTGAGACCAGAACCAGTTGTTGAGACTTAATGTCATATCTTGTGCAAGCATTCAGGGTGGAGTTGTAACACTTCTCATCTTAAAACCTGTGAAGGACACCGTGATGGGTATTTCACAGATTTATATAAACAGAGGTGAAGAAATGCTGCTGCCATTTCTCAGCTGGAGGTGGAATAACTGTTACAATTGCAGGCTCATTTTCTAGAGAAGCAGTCTTTGTACAGCATAAATAATCAAAAGCTCATTGCCCTTTGACAAAAGACAAACATTTACATAAGCCTCTTAGAAAATGGCTTACAAGTAGATAAGATGGACTGATACTTAAAGAGGGTGGGAGTTAATCACTCTTTCCTGACACCTACATATATACAAGCACTTTACTAGGAACTATTTCCTGCAGTTTTAGTACAGGTAGAGGAATATTTTAAAAAAGTTTTTTCCTCTAAAGAGAGACATTTCATTGTCTGTTCCATCAGCCTGTGTGTGTATATGTGTGTGTATTTGTTTATATATTTCTCTGTTGCCACCATGACCATGGTGGCATGTATGCCTCAGATTAAATAATTTAAAGCACAAGTCTTGACAGAAAAAATGTCTTCTCTTTAATGGGAAAATCTGTGAATGAATGTCTTCAAGCAAGAAAAAATGTTGTGTTCTCAGATGAGTTAAACTATGAAGACATACCACTTTGTGTGTCTCTATTTTAATTTAAAGTCATACTTTTTTCCATGTAAAGAAGCTTTAGTAGCTTTAACAGCTGGCGAGAAAAATATTAAAATCTTTGCAAAATGTTAGCAAGAAAATGCACTTAATTAGCTCACTGGGATAGAAAAGGTTACTTAAATTTTAACTACAGCTTGATGGTTGGTTTCACTGATTCCATCTTACAACATTCTAAAAACGAAATTTTCCGTGGAACTGAGTGATCATTGGGATGTGAGTGAGAGCAGAATCAAGTCCTAAAGTGGCAGCAAAGGCTTAAAAAAGAGCACAGCTGTGTTGGAGGAGCTGTGGCTTAAAAGAAACGCATCATAACCACCAGTTGCTAGAAGTTTGGCATTGCCTTTTTTACTGAAATAGGTCGAAGAGAGAAACAATGCCATCTTTCTTTGGACATAAGATGTTTAATTTTTACAGCAACAGCCACACTGGGGGATTTTTGAGTACTAATTAATTTGATCTTTGATCTGATGCTGCTGGGGACTTGATTTACAAATTTCAGTAAGCTTTTCATGACTGTTTTTGGTGATGTCAAAATAGAGTCGGTGCTATCTGATTTTTAATTTTTTTTCCCCTAATTAGCCAGTTTTAATTAATTTTTATGTTGATATTTTGTGTATGCAATTGGATTCCTTATCTGGCACGTAGAAAAGGCTTTCACTGATACAGTGCTACAGTAATAATACGGTTTTTTGTTTTTTCTTTTTCTTTTTTTTCTTGTCTAGGTCTCTCCCTACCTGGCTCCCATTACTTGTGCCGATTTCAGGACAGACTGATGTGGATATTGGTGCTAGAAAAAGGCTTCACTTACTGCGGCCTTAATATCAAGGTGACTGCATGCTGAGGATTGCCTTAGGAGCGTTCCAAAATCATGCAAACATTTTGCTGTAAAACTTGAACAATGTAACTAATTTACCTCGTATTACAGTCCATTTTTTAAGCTGAGTGTTAAGTCTGTATTAACTAGTCTTGCAACTGGCATGCTTAGCAGATGTGGAATTATTTTTTATCTAATGACATTTTTAATAATTAGCTAATATTTGCATGAGGCAAAGTTTTTGGCTTTTTCCTAAGACATTTATCTATGGCTAACAGCGCAGTGAGTGTCTAGTTAGATTTGCAGGTAACTCCCTTCTGGAAATACTGATAATGGAGCACGTCTTCATTTGTTGAGAAAAATGTCGTTGCAAGTAAACAGAGCTTGCTAGCATTTGAGGATATGCACTGCTGAAGCCTAAAATAAAATTGTTTTCCTTTTTGCTTTAGGGGCTGGAATTGCAGGAAACATCCTGTCATGCTGCTGAAGCTCACAGAGTTGATGAGATTTTTGAAATGGCCTTTGAACATCAGGAGCACACGAAGATTCTCTCTCTTAATCACCATTTTGGACACATTTTGACTCCTTGTACTGTTCTACCTGTGAGGCTGTATTCTGATGCCAGAAATGTGTTATCTGGAATAATTGATTCCCATGAGAACTTAAAGCACCTGAAAGATGACTTCATTAAAGTGCTTGTATGGATGCTTGTCCAGTATTGTTATAAAAAATCAAAAGCATGGGAAAGCCTGGGCAATGCAGACAAGAACAAAAAAGGATCATTTCCAGAAAATCAGCACAGCGGTGCAGTAGAAACACCCAGACCTCTAAGGGATGAAGAAAGCTTTAGTGTTGATACCATTGAGGACTGGACTGATGATAGTGACATTTTTGACCTGGAACCCAGGGGCAGAATGAGAGACAGAAAAGAACTGGGACATTTGGGAATGACACCAAAAGCACATCTGTCTATTCCAGGATCTGTAGAAACACCAAGCCAAGATGTCCCACAGAAAATGTCACCGGAAGATAAATTACATAGGGCTGTTGTGCTTGGGCTTCCTGCTGTAGACAGAGGAAAACAGCAAGAAGTTTTACCTCAGGTTGAGTTTAGTTGCTCTTACTCAGAGTTATTGAGCATCCCTGAAGAATGGAGAATGGCCCCGGTGCCTCCTTCCAAAGTCAATGAAATGAGGCAGAAGTTTCCAGAAGAATGGTACCATTTCATTCTGAGTCAGCTGGACTTTTTTCATCTGAAAGACAAGCCTTCCAATTTACTTGAAGACCTTATGAAAGATAAAGCTTTGAAAGACTTATACGTCCACGGCGTGTTGTCGTGTTGTTTTGGTCTGTTTGGACTGGACAACAGCGTGCCTGCCCCGAGCCACGTGTTCAGAGCGTACACTGGTGGCATTCCCTGGTCTGTCGGCCTGGACTGGATAACTGGCAAACCAGAGCTGTTCCAACTCGCATTAAAAGCATTCAGGTAATCACAAACTATTCTCTCAGATTTTAAAAATAACATTGGGAGTACTGGACTTCGAAAGTTTGTGAAGAGTAGTTCATTGTAAAACAACTGTCTCATTTAAAGGTATTCATAGCTTCTTTCTAATTAAATACTGCCTGTAACCGTAGGCTGTGAAGCTTGTGGTATGGAGTTTCCTTCTTTATTCCATTCCCCACTTGCAGCTGCCTCCTACGCTGGAAATTCTCTGTTAAGTGGGGAAAAATGCGACCCATTTTCACTGTCCAGCTAATCTAAGAGAATTGTGGTGGAGTTAAATGTTTGGCACTTCTGTTATCAGGCAGGGGTAACAGTGTTTGAGGTGAATGGAAGATGTTTCAGCTAATGTGTTTTACGTCTGGGTGAGCTAAAAGCACACGCATACTGACTGCTAGTTACTCAGCTGTACCAGGTTAGTACTGCTTGAGAGGCTTTCTTCCTCCTGTCTTTTGCAGCAATACTTTATGACTTTCTGTACCTTTCAGATACACTTTCAAACTCATGGTTGACAAGGCAAGCCTCGGTCCAGTTGAGAACTTCAAAGAGCTAGTGAACTATCTGGAAGAGTATGAGAACGATTGGTACATTGGGCTGGTATCAGATCTGGAGTGGCAGCAAGCAGTTCTTCAGGAAAAGCCATACCTTTTTTCCCTGGGGCATGATCGAAACATGGTAAGAAGAAAATTAAAATTAGTAAAAATTACTTTTCCACTGTTTTTTGGTTTGCTTAGGTTTTGTGTATGTGTTTTGGTTTTTGTTTTGATTTGTTCCAAAACATGAAGGCTGTGCAACCAAATGGTACTAGACAGGAGCTGACATCACTGTTGTTGAAGATAACGAGGCATTGTTCTTCAGATGCTGTTATGTTCACTGATTATGTTCCAAGATGGAAGAATTGAATCCGGGAGACTAGTTTGTACGCTTTGCCATTTTAGAGGGCCAGTGCTCATAGCACGGGAAATCCCAGAGCTTCATTCAGTGCTTTGTAAGTGAAGTGCTTGTGTCTTTTTAGAGAATGCAGTGAGCATTTGTGTTTGTTTTTGAAGGGAATTTACACTGGGCGAGTCCTCACTCTTCAGGAATTGTTGGTACAAGTGGGAAAACTTAATGATGAAGCTGTGCGAGGTCAGTGGGCAAATCTGTCCTGGGAGCTGCTGTATGCCACGAACGACGATGAAGAACGCTACAGCATCCAGGCACACCCAGTTCTTCTGAGAAACCTCACGGTGCAGGCTGCAGACCCACCTCTTGGCTACCCTGTGTATTCTTCTGAGCTTCTGCATCTGCCTCTGTTCTAGACTGTCTGTAGCACTTTTTTGTTATTATATTGTATTTTCCGTTTGCATGTTGGGAAACATGCTCATGCTACATTTATACACTAGAAGGAAGACTTTGCTCTCATAATTGTGCTGAATGGCAGTGCCAAACCAGCATACATAATGCACACAGAAATGGTGCTAGCCAGAACCTTCAGCAGGCAGAAGTTTTGTTTTCTTGCTGCTGGAACATTTGAGACACCATTGCCTGTGTGGCTGATAAGCCAGGAGATGCTGGAACTCTCTTCTCCAGGTTAGAGAAGAGCAGCATGATTCTGATCATTAACTATTTTTGGTGCATTCTGATTATTTTTTTTTTACTAGTTGGACAGGTGACTTGCACTGACAGGTTACAGCTCACCATAGAACCGTCAACCACAGAGTTGGTAACCAAAGTGTACATATGACTATTTATATGATTTTTTTTTTATTCTGGCCATTTTATATTGGACTGAGTTCAGTTTTAGCATTTGTTATAATAGATGACTTTAGGTGTTCTTCGTTTGTTGTAGTAAGTTATCAGCTATGCTTTAACAAAGTCCTAAGGGAGGATTTGTACCAAAGTACTTGTTCTGGGGGGTGCAAAGACAATTCGTATAAGACAGTGTGCATTCTGACACGTTAATAACCCACATGACTTACTGATGAGAGTGAACGTGTCATTAGGGGACAGATGGAATTTAAGTCCAAATGGATTCATTTTACTTCCTTCTTCCTGTACCCATATATATATATTTAAGCTGTTATGTGTAACCTGTGTCACCATCACTAACCAGTCTTCCACAGATACAGTGAGAGCTCGATGGCTGAGGGTGGAACCCCGCTGTCTTTGACAGAATTACTATTTTTTTAACCTTAGCAGAGGTTAGAACAATTGGTTGGTCGTATTACGGGTCTCCTTTAAAACAGGTCTGGGTGATCTCTCCAGTGATTAGTTTATCCCGGTCGTTACCACCACTCATTAGCACATACATGATTCTATGAAATGTGTTTTCTCTGTAGAGCTGTAGTTACTGCTGGTGTATGCTGAGCAGGATGTAAATAATTGCCTTTCTTTAACCTGTAGGATCGATCTAAAACAGATCTGTTCTGTAACTGGTTTTGTATCAGTTTAGAAACCCCTGTGCTGTATAATTTGGAGCATGTTTATTACTTCTCACTTTTAAGACCTTTTCCTATTGGTTAAAATTCGTCACAGGATTGTGCACTACATACTTGGCTTTTAACTGTTTGTTTTCATCAGTGACCATGAATGGTTTTACAGAAGTAAGCAAACCTTGTAATGGAATTCAGAAATGGTAAGGAAACAGCCACCGAACCCCAGGGTATAACGCTCTAATGGTATGGTACAAAATCCACGCAGAGTGTAAATGGAATCAGCTTTTAGAAAGTGATTCTTTGGTGTGCAGGAGCATAAACAGCAAAGTGCTGATAACCCAAAACAAAATAATCCTTGCTTGGCCTTGAACTGTATCTGGAAATACAGAATGGTGGAAACAGATCTGGTAGGGGCTTTTAGAGAGAGCCTCCCTGTCCTGAGGAACTATTCTGGCAAATGTTTAATCCATCTTCAAACTTTCCAACTGATATTAAATATTTTGGGGTTTTTTTTCCTATATCTAATTTAAACCTCCCTGCCTCATTGTACACCTCCTACTGACTTAATTTCTGTAGAAAATTCAATTACCTTTTTCTTTTTACAGCAGCAGTCTTTTATTTGAAAATGGTTATCATTTCTGCCCTCACACTTTGTCTCCTGTAAACCGAATAAACTAGTTGAGAAAAGAACTGTAGAGAGCTGTGATAATTTTCTCTTGCTTTCCCCTGGATCTCTCCATCTGGTACCCAGCCTTCTTGAACAGCGTCGCTGGTAACTGGCCCTGGTGTTCCAGCTGAGATCTTGATTGCTACCAGATGGAGGAATACATTTAGTTATGTGCAGAATTCCTGCTTATGGACAGACTCTAATGCATTGTAACATCCTGTCCCCTGCTATTGCGGGCAGCATGTCCTACAGCCTCTTATTCATTAACGTCCTGAGCCAATTCACACATTCCAGTAGATTGTGCAACAGTGTGACCCTGATTCTCTATAGAATTTTCTGTAACTCTCTTCATATTCTGTTTTTTGGCAGAAACACTCGTTACAGCCTCTTGTTTTGTATCATAAATTCATGCAGCTGAGTGCCTCTGTGACATGTGTTACTTAGTGTGCATGCTCCTTGACCTGTCCTGTTTGTTTTGGAGCATTTCTTTGATTTATCAGGAATTTACAGCACCTTCTAGCCTGGCTTGTGGCTGCAGCTCTCGTAAACGCGTGTGCTGCTACTCATCTTACTGAGGGAATAGTTCTGGCTGGAGTATCTCGCTACTGGCCCCTGTTCCACCTTCCTGTGTGACCACTGAGAACTGCTCAGGTGTGCAACAGCCTTGCTGTAACTCTTACCAACACCTACTTGCTTTGTGGACTGCAAAGTTCATCACACAAAGGTAAGCATAAGACACCTTTATCGCAGCTCTGAAAAAGAACAGTTAACGAGATGAACTTTCATTTTCTAACAAATGTTCAGTGCTTACTAGAGGATTTTTACCCCTTCTGATCTGAATAGGATTGGGGTTTTTTTTTGCCCTCAAAAAAGTCCTAGAATCTGCCTCTGTCCCATTTATGTTACCATGAGGCAACAGGAATCAGCTTAATGGAGTGAAATGAACCTTCTGTTCTTCCAGAGCTGCATGAGACAAGACACTTGTCATTTCATCAGTCTTTTTTTTCTAGACAGTAGTTGCCATCCTTATTAAATGTCATGTGAAAAATGTCACTTTTTGACTTATGCTCTGCTGCACTAGAAAAGTTTCAATAATTTATAAATGAAATAACAGTATTCTTTTATTATTGCTCAATGATATGTAAGAAGTAGGAATTTTTACCTGGACATGCGTGGCTTGCTTGAGGTACATCCCAACATTACTGAGGACTTCTTCAGCAGCAAGGAGGTCACCAGGCTTGTATACACAGACAAGTTACCACTGCAGAGGTACCTTTAGTTAACAGTTGAACTGGATGTTATTTAGATGGTAGATGTTTTAAAACTGCAGTCCTCAGCTCTCCACCGCTGTTGTAGTCCAGCACCAAGAATACCACTAATGTTGAGAGTTGCTGCTTCTGCTCCATATGGAAGCACCTGGTTCTGGCAGTGCTGGGAACTTTGGCTCATGCTTGAATCACTCCCAATGCACGGCCTGTCCTGATCCAGTCCTGACAGTGGTGCTGCTGTCCTGGCTGTAAGCAGCCTGATGGAACGATTCCTCCTTCATACCATGCCCCTGCTTGTAGTTACAAGGCTGTTCTGGTAGAGACTCTTTCCCTTGTTCTTCTTTCATGATACTCTGTTACAGTATGCACCAGGTTTAGTGCAAAGCTGGGTGCTACCTATGATGGGGGTTACAGTTATGCAGCAGGAAAGGAAGAGGGATGGTGCCTCTACACACTGCCCAATTCTCAGACTTCACACAGCACCCAGAAGACCAAGGTCTGTGGACTGTGCAGTGGTCCTTGGAGTCCGGAAAATCAAATACTTCTAAATGCTGTGTCAGAAGTTCAGGGATTTAGCCCCAGAACACACAATAATACACATTTTGCTCTTGGACCAACTGTACAGCAGCCTTGGGACTGGTGGCAGAGATGAAATCTCATCTCCTTCTCCCAAAGGAGCAATTCACAAACACTGCCTATGGGTCCTTTACCCTTTATCACAAGCTTCTACTCGTGTTTTCCTTTGCTAAAGGTCCATTAGGAGTTAAAGTGAAGGAAATGGAATCCTGTGGGAATATAATTTGTAGCCTGCTCACAAAGTATTTGCTAGTGTCATAGCAGCAGGAAAACAAACCAGCAAGGCTTGGCCTCTCTCTCAATTCTTGCAAGCTTAAACATTTTTTAAACCAAGTATGTTTAAAAACTGATTTTTATTTAGCCAAGTGCATATACAGCTTGATAGATTTGTCATGTTGTATGATGACAAAGGTACAAGAGATTTAAAAAAAAAAAAAAAAAGCTTTCATTTGCAGCCACGCAATATGAAAAAAGTTTCCTCTCAGCCTTAGCACAAGTACAGCAGGATTCTGTGTTTCTCCTTACTTCTTCTTTCTTGAGTAAGAGGCATCAGCATCCTGGAGTGAGAATATATGGTCAGTATTTCCCTTCTCTCTGTACTGTATTGCAGTCCCTCACGCAGTGTTACTTTGCTTGAAGCAGCGTGTGACAGCAGGCAGTTACGGGGCACAGGCAGGAAGTTTCAAGTTGCCTGTGCCAACCTTATCGTTCCATTTCCTGAGTTTGGAGTGCCTCAACACATTATTGCATACCAAGCTCGAGAAAAACACAGCCAGAAAAATACCATCTACCAAGTAGGATTGCAAGAAGAAAACACTGCAGTGCAGATCTGTCTTCTGCGAGGTGAATGAGAGGGAAGAGACCTGACACATGGTCGCCCTGCCTAGCGTGCTTCTGGAGGCGCTCAGATTACACGCCTGATCTAAAAACCAGACAGAACCCAGGGAGAGACTGTCAACAATCTTAATTTCAGACTGCATTAAATAATTCATGTTCGTGACTTACAGCACACCCTGTGTTAATGCTGAGAGTGAACTCATGGCCTGTGTGGTGAAGATCAGAGGCAAGAGCCCTGGCACCAGGAGGTGTACTGACTTCACTGCTCCACGATGTGACGGCACTGCAGTAATTCTAGACTACCAGGCATGCAGCTATGAAGTCTGCCTGGCATCAGCTGCTAGGGAAGTGAGGAGGAGGAAAAGGAACGGATCCAAAATTGCAATCCCAGCGTTCCTGTGCCTAAGGAGTCTGTCAACAGAGTCAAGCAAGCAAGCAGAGGAGAGAGGAATAAGCTTACCATTCCGCTCTTAAAGTTCTGGATTCTCCTCTTGCCCATTCTGTTCATCAGCCACCAGGCCCAGGTGGGCGCGTACTGCCAGAGGTAGCAGACAGCCAGGTAGGGCTGGTCGCTGATCCAGGCCTCCTTCAGGTCGTTGGCCGTGCTCACCAGCGTGAGCCGGACACAGCGGTCGGTCGGCATCTTGTGGGACTGGTCACCACTGTTCTCTAGGGACTGGAGGGGAGAGAGAGGGCAGGGATTAAAACTGGGTTCTGCTTGTGGGAGACAGAGGGAGAGAAGAGGGCCGGGCTCCGTGCAGCAGACACTCTTCCAAGTTTCTGCCCTGTACAAATGTGGGATAACCCAGCCAGTGCAGCAGGGGCGGGCTGGGAACCCACCCCTCCCTGCTAATCCACTGGTTTGCAGTGTGGGAATGCTTACCACCTTCCTTTAGCACACATGCTTAAATAAAGCACCTTTTTAATTAATGCCTCCATTGATAGTTCAAAGAAGGTTAAAAGAAAAAAGGACCTCCAAAATCTATTTTGCTTTGGAATGATTTGTACTTTAAAGTAGATGTATCAGAGCAAATTACCCATTCTGCAGCTGAGGGCTCTGAGAAATGCAAATGCTCCTGTTCCCAGCTGCCTACCCCATCATACATTACAAGTTACTCTAATCAAATTAGTACATGAGGACATGTCCCCCATTAACTTGAAAATTCCTGCCTGCTCTGTGTGCTGTTACCTCAAGAGAAGAGCAATAGGTTTCTTCAGTGGCTGTGATGTCTTGTTTGATGTCTTCTCCACACGTATCACAAAGTGGAAATGAGCCACAGCCCTGTGAATCTATATGCATCTCACTCCAGCAGTAACCGAGTGCTCTATCAATCTGTTCTTCTGTTTCCCAGAGCAAAACCAGTTCTGGCCTAGATTCGGTCTTCCTGCTAGGTCCTTTGCCATGCTGAAATCTGAGGAATTTGTTTTGCAATTTCTAGATTGCTGAAAAAGTACATCTTTTCTTTCATGAAAGTATGCAGTTTTGCAAGCCAAAATTCCTTTCAGAACTTGATTTAACAATGTGAGAATTTTTTTCCCCCTCCTCCTCTTATTGGTGGGCTATCCTGAGCTTTAAATCAATTGAATTTATGACATTACCAATACATATCATAGCAACAATTTCTGCCAGCTATTTTGTTAGACAGCCTTTACTAAAAACAACTGAGCAGTAGGAAGGTTTTGTCTTTCGTCCTTGAGCAACCACTCACAGGAAAAGAATGCATGCCTCCCATCAGCTGACGCCGGCAGCTTTGCCAACAATTGCCCCAAAGTCAGCCAAACAGAGGACACTGTGAGTAGGGCAAACAAAAAGCTACCTGTGCAGAAACAACACCACTCTGCACTGTAGAACTGTGTCTAGGAGATCTTGGCCTTTCCCCCAGAATTGCAGCAGGGCAGCTGTGCAGTAAATTTTACAAGGTGTGGATTGTGTATGTTGGAAGAGAGAAGACGTAACAACTCTCCAATTTCATTTTCATTTGTTATGAACTTGATACCACAAAGAATTACATGACATTACACGGTTTTGAATTAATCAAAGAATTTCTTGGTAAGAAAACTGAGGTTTGTGTTTGCTAGGGGAAGCAAAAGAAAATGACAAAAGGTTCACTTTTTCCTGTAGCAGAAGTTGGATTTATCATAACAGAATTTAGCATCCTTACCTTTCCAAGATTCTCCGTGAAGACATTCTGTATAATCTGGGACTGCACAGGTCCTGGGCATATGTTGATAATGCTTATCTCAGGGTAGTCAGTCAGCTCAGTCCGAAGAGAATTGAAAAAACCCTACAAGAAAAGATTGTCATGTGATCTTCCTTCGCCACATTTCTGCACACAGCAAAGCTTCACTATGTATTTTACACCTATTTCTATGCTGTAAAGACAGCAGTATTTCACAAAAAGTAATTCCAACTATTTTGACATGCAATGGCTACTTCAAAATTTTATCTGCAATTATATTTATATATCAGCATATCAATAATCTCTGAGAAATCTATCGCTGACTTCTCAAAGACACAGTAATTTCTGTAAACCACAGCCAGATTCTGCTGTCCCTGTACTGAGAGCAAGTCTCACTGACAGAGCTCTGTGGAGGCATCCACATACAGTTTTTTTGTCTATTCCAGCTCAGGGGTAAGTTAAACTGTAATTACAAAAGCTACAAGTAATTCTTTAAGCTAACAGGATACAAATTTTCTTAATCTCTGTAGCAATTCGTGTTTAGACAGCTGCTATGAGGACCATGAACCTCGAGGAAGGTGCTGCTTACCGAAGCTGCTGGTCAAGCACTGCTGAGCTACCGCTTAGCAGACAACATCCACATCTTATCTTTGTTCTGGCTAACAGTTCCCTGTGTTTATTCTAACACATAATTCCATGTCACAACAGAGACAGAGGGCTACAACAGGCTGATAAGCCTGTCCCACTGTAGGGACTCCCATCCAGCCTGGGCAAAGGGCTGGCTGAGCTCTTACCGAACTACACTGTAGGACTAACATCAGTCAGATGTGCTCCTGTGATGACACTGAAGAGCACAAATGGGACAATCCACTAAAGCCAGGCAATGAGGGGAACACTTAAAACCAAGAAGAGTAGTCCATGGGCTCTGATTTCCCACTTGCTGGTGGCTAGTTTCAGCTTACAAATTGCATTCAGGCTCTGCAGCTACATTCTGTAAAAACAGTGACCGTGTCTTTAAGCTGTTCAGTACCTGCAGGCCCCATATTGGACCTTCAGAGCAAGTTATCTAAGCCTGAAGATGTGTAACTTCTGGAGTACTAATTCTAACAGTGCTCCTCGTTCATGTGCTTTGTATTCTATTTACTGCAGCAACAAGGGGAAGCCCAGGGTCCCATACAACGAGAGCCTGAACAGTCAGCCAGGCAGCTCCACTCCCTGCCATATGCAATCGTTGGTTCTTCCATCTGTATGAACTCCATGAGCAGGACTTAGAGCTCTCCCAGCCCTCACCCCCTTACTGCTCCCTGGGATTTGGGATGAAGAACAGGGCTCACTCACGTTGCCTGAAGGGGATGAACTCAAGATATGCTTTCAGGAGTTGAGAAAGTGAAGGGTGTGCATCTGGGAATGCTATGGAAGAAAGGAAGCAGAGCCCAAAGCATTGCTTGGTCACTTGTGACAAAGCACTGCACCAGCTCAAATGCTGGGGGGCTCCAGGGATACAAATTCTACCCATCAATGAGCATCAGTTGCAGGCAGAGAGCAAGTCAGCTCTGTGGGCAGCTTCAGACAGCCTCCCGCAGAGGGCACTGGCGCTGGCACACTCCCTCACTGCTGCTTCCCTCCAAGCGTTACAAAGGGAGCCTTGTTGCCTGGAACCAGTTGCAAGGTAACAAAAGCTGAGCACTGGTCCAGTGAGCTGGGGTTATCCCTGAAGATCCTGTCTAGACGGCAGCCAAGCACAGGGCTGCTGAGGGTTTTTTCAGTGTTGTTTGAGTAGTGGGGTCAACATCAGTGCTATTGCGTTAAAGGGCTGCAGAGCCTGCAAACATGAAATCCACGTAGCCAGAGAAACCAGGGAGCTCCTGCTTATACTGCAGCCACCCTGCTATCCTCTCCCCTTAAAGGGGTCTGTGGGACCCCTCCTTCCCATGCTGCAGTTTTCACACTGTAGAAGAGGTGCAGCCCACCAGAAGCACAGGGCAGCTGGCACACTTGCTCAGCTGGAATTCAACAGACCTTGGAGACCTCCGGTACTCTCAGTGCCCTCTGGAGGCTCTATCTACAGTATCCACAGCTTCTCTAATTCCAGCCCTTATCAAAGATTTCCAAAGACAGCTGGTATGAAACTCCTACATTTCCTTCCAGAAGTGCTCTCTTTTCTGTAAGCTCAGGCAGAGGCAGACCCAGATCTGGGAGCAGTAAAGGAACTCAGCTGCAAAGGGAATGATCTGAGCATTTCACCAAGCTCTGGCACAAGGAGTTGGAGGAGTCTGCACCGGGTCTGTGGAACAGGAACTGCTCTGAGCCATCTCTGGGCCTCTTCAGCTTTGTAACCAAGTTCTAGAAGGCGCTGAAAAAGGCAACGCTGAAATGACTTCTCCTAAGACAGAAGCATACTTCAGAAATTGCCCCAACGATCAGAAGCTGAACAAAGCATGACAGGTGCTGCTCAGTGCAGTCCATGTGCCTATTAGACAAGTTCCTGATGAGGGTACATTTTTAAGATCACCATTTCCGACCCACTCCACATGCCACCAATTACACAAATTACAGCTGGATGAATGGCACATCATCTCCATGAGCTTCATCACACCAGGGGGGAAACTGCAACAGTCAGATGCAGGCTCCTGTGGACTTGACTCATGCTCTTACAGCTCTCCTTACAGAACTGCAGAAAAGGGCCATTTCTTGACTTCTTACCCTTCCTTGTTCTGAAGGGTTCCAACTGGCATGAATCAAGGTGTGCTTGTTTAAAGAAAATTTGATTCTTAACAGAATTCCTTCCATCCTTCCTTGTGCAAATGCCATTTTAGGGAAATTTAAAAAAAAAAAAAAAAAAACAGAACAAAAGGAGGGACTTCTTCAAAGGAGGCATAACTTAAGATTGCAGCCTTAACTGTGTCAGACGCAGCAGACTCCAAGGCATGAATTCAAATAACAACAACAAAAAAAACCCACATAACATAGGAATTTATGTCAGACATGGACATATGTTCAGTAACTGGTGGCCAAAATGCAATCTGTGGTTCAGGAAGACCCTAGCTTGAGACATGCTGGGAAGACACAAGAAAAACATCACTTAGTGCTTTGTGTTATTTTTCCCCAACTCCTCTCTTGTCATTTCTTTCTTGGTCATCATCAGAGATGGGCTACTCACCTCTCTGCAGAAGACTACCATTCTGAGAGACTTCCTTTATCTGAACAGCACTGGTGAAGTTTGGTATTTCAGAAAAGCTTTTACAGTTTTTGGGGGTTTCAAGCCTACATCTACCCATAGCTCTAGACTGGTAAGACACTCAGACTGATTTCAAAATCTATATTGCAAGTAGCTTGCAACTAGTATTTGCAGGATTATTGCAAAAGAAACAAGCAAGGAGGTTTGGGAGTCTGGCCTGATTCCTGAGCAGACCTAGAAGCTAACAGAGGTATAAGCAGTTCAGTTAGCTTGTTTTTAACTAACACAAAAACTTGAACTATTTCCTTTTAGCATCTTCCACATTTTCAATCTTCGCATGAATTTCAAAGTTCTGAGAATTTTTAAAGCAACACTTGAATTCCTCTGCAACTAACTAGCCATGCTTATTCCAGCAGCACCACAGCCAAAAGGTAATTCAAGTGAAAGAACACTTTCAAATTAAGGAGCATAAGTGGAATCCACGCTTCTGCACATTGCGTTCTGATTAAATCTACTAGACCTAAACCAAAGGCTGGCCCCTAATAGGCAATTTCACTGCTGCCACAAAATGAAGAGTAGCAGATCTCTTCCTGTCATTAACAGAAAATTTTCTATTAGCAGAGACCTGTCACTGTCTTCCACATTCATTCTTTCAAGTGCCTAATGGCTTTGCAGTGTCAGCCACTCATTACATGTTTGTTGGTGGTGGTCAAATTGTCAGAAAGATATCGATCCAATAGGTTGAGCAAAGTTATGTGCTCTGCTCATGTGCCTAAACCCAGCAGGGAGGAGGAACGTGCCAGAGTTTTGTTTTTAAAATTATCACTGAGTACAGCTGAAGATTAGCTTACTGAGATCAAAATGTACATTAGCAGGAAGCCAAACAGTGGTGAAAGACAAATAAGTCTAAATAAATTTGCTAGTTAAACAAACGATTCCGCAATGATGAAGGCAGTCTCCTTCTCCCCCAGACACTTTACTCAGTTCTTCTTTAATGTTTTTCTGCATGAGTGAAATGGCTTTCAGAAATCTTTCCAAGCAAAACTGAAGATTCAGTGTTATGCAGGAGAGAATAGGTTCTCCTTCTTAAGGCACTACGAGCTGCCAGTTCTTCACGCCACAGCAAGATGCAAAACCACTGGGAAGATTCTTTCAGATTTTCCTAGATCAGGAATTCTCATTTCTCTTGTTAGTCTGCTTTATCAACCATTGTTCTCACTTCACCGTCCTAAAGACTTCCTATAGTCTAAAACCTCTCTGCAGTGCTTCTTTCTCCCTGACAGGACTGAGATCAGCTTTCAAGCATTATGCTCTCTGTTTTTGCACCACACTCCATGCTATGTGCACAGGGACTTTCCCCAACTCAACACCATCTGCAAGTTTGCACACAGAGTGTGATGAGGAGAGGCAGTAAGGATCCATTTGCTCTGAGCAAATGGTGGAGCTAGGTCAGAAGCAGTGCAAATCCTTCTTCCACAACAGCCACAGCTGCACATGCAGTTCAGAACAACTGCTGTGAGTTTCTGTATGGTATGCTTCTATGTGCTTTCTATACCTTCAATATCAAAAATTGTTCAGTGAGTTCAAATGGTTTTATATATTATAGAATAAGAGTTTGGGCATAATTTAGAGAACACCACCATCACCACTTTTGTCTTATATTTGTGCACTACAGTCAGAAATTCTTAATATAGGAAGTTTCCCATGTATAAGAAGATACACTATTATAAACAGGTACAGTGTGTTTAAGAAAAGTATATTTCTAGGTAATACAAGTTTTATTCAATGGAACTTCATCTGTAAAAAAACATTTTGTTTGACAGCTTTGTGGAGCTTTTTTTTTTTTGTTTTTAAAGTAGCCTCCATTTCATCTCTTCCTGCTTTGATCAAGGTATCATGTCCTGGACACGTGGCTATTCAGTTCTTAAGATCCAAGTTCAGGTCCCCTTAGGCTCACCTTTTGTTTTGCTAAAGACAAAGCAGATTCTCTAACAATGAATTGCTGTTAGCTGAAGGGTTTGAAGAGTTTGAAGTTTGTGAAGGGTTTGAAGTTCAATTCAAGGGTATTTTAAAGGCTGCAAAATTAGAAACCAGAGAAGAGTCCACTCTCCCTTAATTCTTTCAGTCTAGAATCATTCTTTCAAGGTTTCAGAGCATTTTGGACAAAATTAATTCTACTTAACTTTCAGAACCTGCGTGCTATTTCAGGTAAAACTTGTGTTTCCTGCACAGAATAAAGCCCTCTGCTACAGCACTAAAACTGATGCTGGTCTATCACACAATAAGACTTAATAAAGGTCAAAAATATAACTTACCTGCAGAGCATGCTTGCTGGCACAGTACCCTGAGGCAAGAGGAGCTCCCATGATACCCATCACACTGCTCACAGTAACGATCTTTCCCTTTTTCCTTTGGATCATGTGATTCAGGACATGTTTTGTCAAAGAGATCGTGCCTAGGTAGTTAAGTTCCATTATGGCACTGAAGACGTCCAGGTTTGTATCCACGAACAGAGAGCGTTGGGAACGTCCACCATTGTTGACCAAAACATCAATCTCAGGAAAGATAAAATGATAAATAAATACAACATATTTTCTTTAATATTTGCCCTTCCTCAGTTAATTGCTGACTAGTCTCTCCCGTCTTCCCCAATGCACAACTCCTCTGAATTGAGGGCTGATTAATTTTGAGCAGAGACAACAAAATAGGAATAGTGTTTGATGCAAAACAACATTAACTCTTGGTACAGGAACAACAGCAGCTGGAAACCAACTACATTAAAGAACAGAAGAAACAAATCCAATACCAATAATTTCACTGCGACACCAAAGTAGCAGTGGACTAAAGGCCTAGTTTGAAGCTTTGCCCATTATACATCAGTCAGATACGACTGCTACTACCTGAAGTCTGGACTCACAGTCCAAAAGACTGCACCAGACAAGGTAAACAGTTGTGCCTGATGTCCAGTTTTGTCCCATATTGCTCTGAATCCAAATTACATGCATGACCAAAACTACAAAATAAAACTGACTTTCATACACAATTTTAAGCCTAGAATATACAGATGAGGCTTGCTCCTTTTGGTCCAAAAATGCAGTGGCATCAAGCAAGTTAATTTTTAATCTTGGTAACAGCCAATGATTATTTGCTATTTGCTGTCTCCCTGCAAAGCCTGCTGAAACTCAAAAGCAAGCAACCAACAGAAGGGATAAGAATTTAGGTATTATTTCTCATGTTCAGTAATGAAACTTAAGCAAGATGTGAATTTAAGCATTGGTAAATTTACCATATGATAGAATAAAAGTGAGATATAGACATACATACAGGTATAAGAGATAAAAAAGAAATTCAGCCCCAGCAGTGCTCCTTACCTTGCCAAAATGCTTAAGAACACTGTTGGTTGCAGCTTCATGAGAGCTTCTATCAGTCAAGTCGAGACGCAGAACAAGGATATCTTCATCACTCAGGTTGCTGATCTCTAAAAACAAGCATAAAGTGAACAGGAATCAGTAAGATAGCTAATACAACAATTGTGATTGATGTGTTTTTAAACCCCACAATTTCATTAAAAAGACACCAAGAAACCATAACATTAAGATAGAAATAGAAGGCTCTCTTTGTTTTCATTTTTATCTCCATACAGAATCCATTTTAATCTGTTCCTACCAAGTCTTTTTCTCATCATGTTTTTGCTTGCAAAATGTTTGACTTCATTAAATAGGTCTGTGTATCACACTATAGAAAAATCAGTTCTCCAAATAAATTGCAATAGTTGGGAGTAACACACAATTATTTGATATCAAAATTTTTTACTGAACCATTCAGAAGCACAGCTTATTGGCAGCCCTGACATTTTCCTTGTAGGTAAACTGCTCAAGCACCCATTCTAACTTGGGATATTCTGTAAGAAGTTTTTTGTTTAACTGAGAGCTTTCAACACATCCAGCTCCTGGAATGTAAGTCAGTTGTCATCAAGTTCAAGTTTTTATGCTGAGTGTTTCCACCACTACCTCCCTGGAACAACTGACCTTTTCCATAGAAATTATTTCTAGAGCAGGGATTTGCTACCCTGGGGTTTAGGGGCGTTTGACTCAAAAAAATAAAATCTTCAATGTTAATTTTTTTGTTTTTTAAACTAGATATAAAAAAATTTACTTCATTTATACTATATAGATAGGGCTATTTTTGTTTCTGAATTGATTCCTAGCCACAATAATGTACACCTGCTCCCCTTCAGCCAGCTGTGCTCTATAAACAGGGAGCCTAAAGCACTGTTGTTCTCATCACTACTGGCATACACAGGTCAGGTTGAACTTTGTCTCTACAGTGATGTACAGATAAGGTTACTGAAATCCGTAGCTTGCCTCTGTTCAAAGGTCACCAGTATTTAAGCAACTGGATATAATAAACCCATTCGTCTGGTTTAAAGCTACCAGATTTCAATGTAGCTCCATTCAAGGCCGCTTTTAATGTCTCCTTGCATAGCAGCTTTATGCCACATGGCTTCTGACCAGGACCAAACTGCCCAACCAGCAAGTAGCATGTCTTCTGAGTAACATTTTTCCTGGTAAGCCATCACAGACTGCCTTTCCTTTTGATAGTTCATTAAGTTCTAGTTATTTTTTTTAACTAAAAAGTTGTTGCAAACACCCAAATTCAACTAGCTGCTTCTGTGTTTTCTCTGTGTTTTTGTTTATAAAGACAACTGCAAAAGTAACAATAACTTAAAACAGTATTTTCTTATGACATCAGGTGTACACCTCCTTCCCCTACGATCCCCTTGAGGATTTCAAATCAATGATTATTCTGAATACATCCTAATCTGAGATAGCAGTTTCTCATAACAGAAATAGCATTACTCAGCACAGACAATTTCTCAGCTCTTAACCCTTTTTCTTCTATCATTTATTTCTATCTTGTACAAAGCCCTTTAACAGAGGCTGGATGACATGACCTCAAGGTCCATTCCAACCTCAATTACTGCATAATTCCATAAATAATACATTGTCTTTCATTCATTTTTCCTACCCATAATCAAATCATAACTGAGCTTTACCAAACTGAGACACTCCCATTTATCTTTAAGGGCATTTAAGAGAAAACAAATTCCAGTATTACTGGTAAAATTCAACTTGTTGCACAAAATGGTTCAGGAAAATAAAAAGGCCACTTGTAAAAATAATTTATGTTACACAAATTGTTTTGTCTTCCTCCTGCGGAGGTGCAATGAAGCGTGGAACTTGCATGTGGATGACAACAGGTATTACCATAGCTTTTACACAACTTTTCTTCTCTTACCTTCAGCATTTAAGCACTGAGAATGCATAAACATATATCACAGGGTGGTGTCTGAATTTTGAACAAGATAAACATGCTTTGTTCTGACACTAATGTCAATTATCCAGTTAAGTTGCTGCTGGGGATAGCACCTACTGCAGGCATGTGAAAGCCTATTAGCTCCAATTATGCCATACAATACAGCCAAGTTCAAGTTGATGTTATGCATTGCAGCTCAATCTTAACCCAGCCCATGCTGCTTAAACCTTGCAGAACACCCTTGAACTCAATTGCAAAAAGCAAATACACAAGAGGTGGAAGGAGGGACAAGTTACCCTGTGTACTTGTTTTTTGTGGCAAGGTTTTGGCAGAAGGATGCTGCAGGGGCAGCCTTCATGAGCAGAGCCCAGACGTTAGCTAGCTGGAAGCTGTCAGGTCAGAATCAGCTCCAGAAGCAACCCACTGCTGGCCAGAGCTGAGCTATGAGCGACGTCAGGGATGCCTCTGGGAGAGAACATTTAGGACAGGGAAAAACTGCTGTGCAACAGCAGCTGAGAGAGAGGAGTGAGAAAACGAGAAACAGCCCTGCAGGCATTGAGGTCAGTGCAAAAGGATGGCAGGAGGTGCTTCAGGCATGGAGCAGAAGCTCCCTGCAGCCCAAGAGAGGCCCATGCTGGAATAGTTGACCCCCTGCAGCCCATGGGCACCACACGGAGCAGATCTCCACACGCAGCTATGGACGAGCCCAAGGTGCAGCAGTGGATGTGGCCTGGAGAAGGGTGCAGCCCATGGAGAGCCACTGGGCCAGAGCTGCAGCCCATGGAGGGGAGCCTGTGGTGAGGCAGGAGGTCTGGGGGAGCTCCTTCCTGCCTGTGAGGCCCCATGTTGGAACAATGCCTGAAGGATGGGTCCTATTTTTTAATATCTTCATTAATGACCCTGATGATGGAATGAAACACGGGATATTATCTCAACATTTGCTGAAAGCAAGTTCAAAGGAGCAGTTGCTGTGCTGGAAGGTAGAACTGCCTTTTGGAGGCATCTTAACAAGCTGTAATGATGATCTGACAAACCTCATTAAGCTCAAAGTCAAACGAAAAATTTTGCACCTGGGACAGAATAACGTTATGCATTACTGCAAACCAATGTCCAAATGGTTAGGTAACAGATCCCCAAACAAGACCTGAGATCCTGATGAAAAGTCAACTGGAAGCCGAACATCAACGAGCAACAGGCTCTGGCAATTATAAATGCTACTGGGCTGCAATAGAAGGGGCAGGTTGAGTTTGAACAAATACTGACAAACTGCAGCAAAGGGCACCAAGATGGCTAGGTGAGCTACCACACATGCTAATTTAAGGAAAGGGATGGAAGGCTGAGTTTAGAGAGAAGAGACGGGTAAGAGGGCAAAGGAGCCAACTGCTCTCTACCACTACCTAAAGGCTGGCTACAGAGAATACAGAGTAACCATGTCACTGAGGATTTTCCTGTATTCCTGCCAGTCTGATCCATAGCTAAAAAAGCTACAGTAGCATCTAATTCTGAAACACATGGCTACATAAGACTAGTATATACTACAGCTAAGACATTCACGTGGTTATTTCAAACTGGCGGAGGCAGAAATTATTCTAGATAAATCTAGGCTCTTGGTTCAGATCCACTGAAATAATCCCTGTGCATATTCTTTAGCACATCACTTTCTCATGCATGTGTTACTTGAAAATGGACATCCAGTTTACAGCCCCTGCCAGCGCATCTAGCCTTATCGGTTTTGCAATGACAACGAATGGCCACAGACGTAAGTGTAGCTGCATATTTTCCTGACCACGAAACATTGCGTCATACAGTATTTGAATTCATTGATTAGCACCTAACCTCGCTGTCACCTGATGTCCCTTGCTTCCTTTTGAAGATACCTATTTAAGTGACAGCTTTTTTGAAGCATCAGAGAATGGAAAAAAGGAGCAGTGTATTTCTGAAAGATCCCTGTCAGATTTTCCAAGTAGTCTGACACAACTTTTAGATTTCTAGAAATTTTCAGGTGCTAGGCCAGACAAATATTTCAATACTCACTGGTGTGTCACATAAACTGAGGACCTTAATCGACATTTTGAGGAAGAAACTGTCAGTGTTAGAATATGCATATTATACGGTACTGTGTGCTGACATATGGAGTGTAAATGCACTGACAAAGATACAGTGTTAATCATATTCAACACTACTATTTATCGATATTAACTAACTGGCTATTCCTCTCAGAGGAGCCAGAAAACAGGAGGGAAAAAGAGAGGAGGAATGAAGTCAGGCTATGGACTCAGCAGGCATATGAAAGATAACTGGAACAGTTAAACATCCTGCTTCACATTTGTTCCTCACGATCTACAGGAGATCCTCTTCTATGCACTTGCTCAGAACCTTATCTGAACATTTCCATTCATTCCTTTTCCAAAGAGGACAGTTCTCAGCAGCTGTCAATCTGACTTTAGGGTGCATAAACCCAAAGAAAGAAGACTTCTCACTAGCATGCAGCTGCATCATTTGTTTCTAAATACAAGGGATGCTCTGAAAGTAACATCTCCTGTTTTATTATGTTGGTCCATAACATCAGATGGAGATGGTGGTGGTATGGCAGTAGAGGCTGAACCTTCCCACCAATATTTCATTAAGTTTTGTTGCTGTGTGACAGATAGCAGCAGAAGGGCAGTCTGACAAAATGGCATCTGACATGGAAGTGGGTATGAAACAAAGGCAAGGAATTAGATTCCTCCACACAGAAAAAATTGCACCCACTGACATTCACTGATGAGTGCTGAATGTTTATGAAGACCAAACAGTGGATGTGAGCACAGTGAGGAGGTGGGCAGTGTGTTTCAGCAGTGGTGACAGCGATGTGAAAGATGAACCACTTTCCAGTTGGCCATGCACAGCTGTCACACCACAAAATGAAGAGCATCTTGATCAACTCATCAGCACAAACTACCAGAGTATGACCAGGGAACTGTGTACGGAGCTGAACATCAGCTTCAGTGCATTAGAAACTGTGGCAACATTGGAATATCACAAAGTTGCCACCAAGTGGGTCCCATGAATGCTCACACAGGAACAGAAAGAACACGGTATGCGAGTTTGCCAAGAACTATTGAATGGATACAAGGCTGAAGGTGACAGTTTCCTGAATCACATCATTATTGGTGACAAGACATGGTGTCAACACTACAAGCCATAGCCAAAATGGCAGTCCATGGAGCAGCAAGATGTGAATGCCCCATTGAAGAAAAAGTTCAAGACACAGCCCTCAGCAGACAAAGTGATGTGCACTGTCTTTTGGGATAGAAAAGGGGTGATTCTGAATTTCCTGGAACCCAGAAAAACCATCAGCTCTGACAGCTACGTCATGATGCTGACTAAGCTGAAGGCTCAAACTTGCAGAGTCAGGCCAGAGAAGCACACAATCATTCTCTTGCAACATGATAAAGCCAGGCTCCATACCAGTTTGAAGATCATGGAGCATACTGCCAATCTAGGCTGGACTGTCCTACCACACCCACCATATAGTATGTATTTGGTGCCTTCCGATTTTCATTTGTTCAGGTTGATGAAAGATGGACTTCACGGGCAACATTTTCCTAGCAACAACACTGTCATAGCAGCTGTGAAACAGTGGATCACCTCCCTGGTGCAGAGTTTTATGCAGATTTTGTTGTCCATCACTGGCAAAAATGCATAGCTAATGGTGGTGACTCTGCTGAAAAACAGCGTTTTGTAGCCGAGAATTTCCTCTATCAAGTAGTGTTATTGTGCTCTTTGTATCTGTTGCAGTTTCCACAGAAATAAATAGGAGGCATTACTTTTGGAGTGACCTACATAGAATGATACCCCTTCATTTCCTCCCTTACCCGCTGTACTTATTCAGCAACTTATAAGACCACTTGCAATTAATGATGAGATTTTGAGGTAACACCAGCTCATGAAGGCACTCACACCACAGGCCTACACAAAGCCTTCTCTCAAGAAAACAAAATACTATTTTCAAATATACAAACAAGTTATGCATAAAGTTTAGTTTCATCACAAAATTTATTCCTGTGCTTTGTGGGTTACTATTTCTGTGGCAACTTCACCGCAGCAAGAGTGGAACTGCCCACAAAGTAAGAACTTATACTTACGGAGGCATTTCTTCTTCACTCTTTCCAGCTCATCCTCTCTTCTTGCTGAGATGGCAAGCAAAGCTCCTATCTTTGATAGCTGGTAAGCCAACTCTTCTCCAATTCCACTTGAAGCTCCTGTCACCCAGACAACCTTGCCACGCAGTTCATTTTCTATCAAAAGAATCAAGACAGCAGTTCACACGTTGCTAATGCTAGAATAAACATATAAATCACTGCAGAGGTATAACCTGATACTGTTTGTAAGAACTGTGCTCAATTTTATGGGCTGTTACAAAATCTTGGCTTCTTTATTACAAAATCTTGACTTCTTTATTTTTTGGTCACGTGTAGTTGTGAAATTGTTCGATGCTGTTCTGCTGCCACCTGAACTTTGTTCCAAGGCTAACCTGAACAAACATGGGTTAGCTACCTGATAGAGGAAATTTGATTGCATTTCTGCAAGCCATCCATGCATAGCATTTCCACAAACCTCATCAACGAGAGGTTCAGAGGAGAAGGGAGAATTCTTGGAAAAATGACAGGAAACAGTTACTGTTTCGCAAATCCAAACAAAAGGCTAAGCAAACCTTTCCCAATAGATGTTCTACCTCAGAAATGTTCCTATGTAATTGCTTAAAGAATAAAATTCTCTGGTCACAGAAGGCTTATCAAATCAAACAGAATGGGTTTTGAACACTTTGTTTTCTATCTGATGCAGGTAAATTCTTGCACTGATCAGAGGACGGTACACTGACTATCCAAGGTATAAGCTCACGTATGAATTTCCTGCGTGCTCACAGTTCCTGCCCAGGCATGTTTTCTCAAACCTCTAGCAAAAACAGCATCTTACTCTGTTACTCCTGTGCTTATAGCTTGTTTCCCTTTCTTTGCAGTCACTTCCCCCTCCTGACTCCGAGACACACCTGCAATCTGTGAAAAGGTTTCACTTTCCAGACATACATCATCAAATCATCAAAATCATCAAATAGAATCGATGGATGAAAATCATTTCCTAGAATTAAATAGTTGATTTAAGGATAAATATCTGAGCACTTTCAGAACACATCTGACACATCTGTTCTTCAAGATCAATCTTAACAATCTGACTTGGGTACTCTGGGGGCTGCTGAGAAGGGCTCTTCCTTCTATTTATGAGATATGTGCAGAGCATTCAAACAATTTCTAGTCAACCAAGAAAGATTCCACATTATAATTCAAATAGTAGAGCTAAATCGAGTTCATGGGATTTAAAGCCTGTTCTATTCCGAAAATGGCCAGAACAGCATTTTTCAGCTCACTGAAACTTAACCACTCACTTCATTTAGCAAAAATACTTTTTTCCCCACTAAAGCCCATGACTGTGACAACTTTTACTTCCTGCTTCAGGATCGGTTCCTGGTTCTCTCCACAGTAGAATGCTTCAAATTTCTACTGTCAGAGTCTTCATGATGTAAATCCCATGAAGAGATGAGCATCAAGATCTTTTTCGGCAGTGGGCATTTTTTTTCTTTTCCCCCCCCCCCCCCCCCCCTCTTAATCTTTACCTTTCCAAAGGATAGATGTATTCTCAGGTTAAGAACGTGGGAGGTAAGAAAAGATGTCACTGAAGTTGTAGGAGTAACTTTTATTAATAAGTGCATCAGAAGGTTGCTGTCACTAATGCTTATTCACACTATATTGAAACTACAGTTTCAATATATTCCCAATCATTGAATAAACCACAAGGAACGTGATCAAGATTAACTTTTTTTGTTTGGCAGAAAAGCTGTGGCAACAGACACTACATGAACAGAAGAACCCATGGATGTGTCTTCATCCCAGCTCACCACACTCATCTCCTCTTGCTACTGAAAACAAATACACTTCCTCCTACCACACAGTTTCCCTGCTCTCAACTTATCTGGAGCAGCTTCACTGCCATTATTCAGGATCTTGTTATGAGGACAGAATAATTAACTGAGATAAGTAAAGTTTTCAGTTGATTTCTCAGTGCTGATAGTTACCATGCACTGGGAGTTACCATCATCTAAAATCTAGCTCAAATGCTGTTTTAAGTATCAAAAACCTAGCTGGTTCTAGAATAAAATCCTGTTGATATTGCAAATAGGCTTAAAAATTAACTGTGCCAAATTGAAAAATAAAAGGAGATCAAACTTTTACAAACCATTAACTACTGTGTTACAAGGCATAACAAATGAGAAGTTGAACAAAGTAGCACTGCAAGTATTCCCCAAAGTGGTTCTGTAGTTCAGCTCTATTTGGGGAATATTCCATCATTTTACAGCTCCTACCACACAAAGTTGTCACTTCATCCATGGAAACGTTTGGTGTGAAGAAGTCTAAGCAGAACATCTTCCCCATATCCATATAGAATCACACTATTAACTTTATTAAAGAGTGGGTGTTTGTGGATGTACACATTCATACACAAAAGGATCCAACTTAGCCTGGTAATGCTATGCTGCCCATGAAAAGCACAGCATTCAGAGTGATTGCTGACCTGCTGAGGAGAGTCAACACAGTCACCCAGTAACCCTTGTCTCCCAATCACACAAACACTGAGATCATGGGAAATAATCCAGCATCTGTCAATGACGAAATCCAGGTGCTTCCCTATAGAGGTTAATCACTGAAATGAAACCAGTCTTACCTACTCAAAGGCCATTCTTTGTAATCACAGTTTACAGGACAAACACGAGAACAGTCTGCTTTCTGTTAAGTACTTTTACCTGAAAAAACCTCAACATCCATACTAATGTTGTAGAAGCTATAACAAAACAATGACAGCAAGAGTGACAGCTCTAATTAAAAAGTTTTTCTCCATGTGATCCACATGTAACACACCTAGAGATATCTGTAGACATGCTACACGGTGTGCACATCAGAAAAAGTGGGAACATACTTCAAGAAACATCACTGCCAGTGTTTGCCCCTTGTTTTCCTCACTGATGGGATAGATCAGCACTGTGGCACCACTATCTCATATGTGCATGGCAGAACTATCAGCAAAACACCACTTAAATGCTACTATTTCAGCTATTTCAGTTAACAACAAGCACCAGGGACACAACCCACCTCCTCACAGAGCAAAATTCCGATTGATTCGTCTTAAGTTGAAACACCCACATCAGATAATGTCTACATTGCTCTTAAGGTGGGGATTTTTAGAGACTAATTAAAAGGTTTCCAAGCTCCCAATGAGACTGACGGCTCCTTTCAAATAATGCAACCTGAGAGCTCCTAAATACCCATGCACACTGCACATAAATTTCCACAAAAAAAAAAACAGAGCTGAAGCTTTTTCCTGAGGGATCTATCTTGTCTCTCTGCCCTGAGTCTTTCCCTGAGCTTTGCAAGGCTCACACACAGGGTGTGATTTTTTTTTTTTTGGGTATATTTTTTATAGTAAGGGTATTCCCCGGTGGAATTACAAAAATACAAAACTTTAGACTGCATACACAAAGAGTTACAGAAGATTGCTCACATACTTAAATTTAGTGTCCTTAGAGCTGTACTACTTGTGCACACTGTTCTGTTCTCCAGTAGACAGAGCAGCACTTTTACAGCAAGCTTCTACTGTAAGTGGAAGACAGAATTGTCTCAAGTTTGGGCCCAAAACCAACGCTCTCAACACTCCCAAACCCATCTCCACAGGGAGATGATCCCCCGCTTCTCCCGCTCCTGCCCCCATCTTCAGTCTTGCTTTGCTGCACACCCCATTGGTTGGTTGCAAAAAAAAAAAACAATCCCAGATTCCCATTTCAAACAGCTTTCTTGCTAAACTCTTCACAGAGCTTGCCCTGCTCTTCTCTCAACCCCTTCCCAATGCCAGCCTTCACTTGCACCACCATCCCCTACTGAACCACTGCCTCACACACAAACCCTTATCCCTCTGTTCCCCCCACACACACCTTCCTGATGCTGCTTCATCCAAGGCAGTCCTACCTCCCTGCCCCAATCCACTATACGGTTTCATCTCACACACAGGACAGCTTATGATGTTCCCTGTCCCATCTTCTTTCAGACCAGCTTCTCCACCCCATTGGTCAATGCAGAAGGTGGTGTGCAGTGACAGACAGCACCAGCTCCACTTTCACCTCAACCATCCAAACCCACAGCTCACAGCACCCCACACCAAGCTGCTGGCTAAGCTGAGGTGGAATACTCAGAGATTTGTGGCTCATCTGAGCAAAAGCCTCTATTAAGCAAGTAAATCTTTGGATTTTTAAAGATCGCTGGTTGTCTAGAAATGGGCAGATTATGGACATTAGAAAGGTCAATGCATGCAAGAGCTGAAAATCCTCTCTGAAGGCATTTTGCTGAGTCTTTGTACCCACAGGTGTCGAAAGCAGTGCCTTAAAGAAAAGCGATCAAAGTTCTCAGCAGTTGTGTGGTGCTGTTCCCTCATGCCTTTTAGGGAATGGTTCTCTGAAGAGGAAATCCATCCAACCCAAGCACTAACACTCATGTTTACTGCACTGTAAACTCTTAAGCACTACAGTGATACCGAGGTCTGCTTGACAATGCAAGAAGGAACTGAAACAGGAGCTAAACAGACCAGGAAAGGAAGGCCAGCTGTGACCTGTGCCATCCACATCCACGTGCAGCTCCTCACAGCGGTGCATGAAGGAGGAACACCCAATGGCCACGCACAGAAGAGCGGGGTGCCCGAGGAATCCTTCCCGAGCGGTCAAGATCCAAGGCAACAACTCACTGCTGCCACATGCACACACATCCTCAGCCTTCCACCACAGCTTTGCCTGCTCACTGCAGCCTCCCAGCAGCATGCTCACTCAGCAGCCCTTTACCCCAGAACCGGACACTTGACAGGAAACGATGCAAAACAATGGCTTTGGGGCCAAGCAAGCCCAGCCACTGCAAAGCTGCTTTTAGATAAGGACTTTATCCAACAGGTCCCTTTGTCGCTGCCCTGGAGGGAGGTGCAGCCATGCCAGCGCATGGCATGCAAGGGGCACTACACACCTTGTGGATAAAGGGCTGAAAATTCTGCTTTCAGGGTTGTTTTTACTGTTCTTCAGACACACCCGTGGGGCAACAGAGGCCAGGCTCACCGAGCTGAGGCGATGGCAGCCCCAGGGAAACCCCTCACCCTGCCGCCTTCCTTCCCCTCACAGAGTGCCTAACGCCCTCCCCCGGCGATACCACCACCCCCAGAGCCCCGCTGCCTGCCTCCCTCCCGGCGGGGGCTGCAGGTTTACCTGGCTTCTTCCCCCACCACTCGGCCCACAGCAGCGTGAGGTCGCCGTCGGCCCTCAGCCAGCGGAACAGCTGCACCAGCAGCGCCAGGAGGGCACCGCCCGCCAGCAGCGCGCACAAGCACGACATGGCCGCCAGCGGCCGCCGCCCGCTGCCTCCCCTTTATGAGGGCCCCGGCGAGGCGGGAGCCGCCCCCGCTCCTGGAGCCAGCGCCGGCCTCCTCCTCCCCGCCCCTCGCCTCCCCTTCTCCCGGCCGGCCCCGCTCTTGGGGCGGTCAAGGCTGCGGCTGTTTGTGGGGCAGAGGCCGTGCACGTGGCGGGGTGAAGGTCGCTTTCTGGGAGCGGGGCCCTTTTTCCCCAGTTAACGTGACCCCGAGGGGAGCAGAGGGCCTTCTGGCTTTGTGTGTGTTATAAACAGCGCTGGCTGCCACAACCCTTAGTTCCAACGTGTCCACAAGCGCTGGGGTGTATGCCCAGGGTGGTTGGACTTCTATGCGTGGAGATGAAAACCCAGAGCCCATCTCAAGAACCTCCAGGGGACACCGCCATGCCTCTTCCCCTCAGGCTGCCCAGTGGCTCCCCGCTGAACTGCCATGGGCTTGTGCAAGGCCTCTGCCATGGTACCGCACCATGTCCTTATCTCTGCATTGGAGAGATATGGGTTTGAAGGGTGGACTGTCTGGTGGATAAAGAGTTGGTTGGAAGGTCGCAGCCAGAGGGTTGTGGTGAATGGCTCTATGTCCAGGTGGAGGCTGGTCATGAGCGTGTCCCCTAGGACATGTGGGACCGGTGCTCTTCAACATCTTTATCAATGACATAGACATTAGGATTGAGTACACCCTCAGCAGTTTGTTGATGACACCAAGCTGAGTGCTGCAGTTGACACAACAGAAGAAATGGATGCCATCCAGAGAGGCCTGGACAGGCTTGAAAAGTGGGCCCATGGGAATGTAATGAGGTTCAACAAGGCCACAGGCAAGGTGTTGCACTTGGGTCAGGGAAGTCCCAGATATGAGTACAGACTGTGAGAAGTCCGTGAGAGCAGCCCTGCAGAGAACTTGGGGGTCCCAGTGGAAGAAAAGCTGGACATGAGCCAGCAGTGTGTGCTTGCAGTTCGGAAGGCCAACTGCATCCTGGGCTGCACCAACGGAGGGGTGCAGCCGGGAGAGGGAAGTGATTGTCCCCCTTTACTCTGCCCTCGTGAGGCCCCATCTGGAGTGCTGCATCCAAAGATGCTCAGAGGGCTGGAGCACCTCTTATGGAGAAAGGTTGAGGGAGCTGGGCCTGGAGAAGAGCAGGCTCCAGGGAGACCTCACTGCAGCCTTCCTGTACTTGAGGGGAGCTTATAAACAGGAGGAAGACCTACTTTTTATATGGTCTGATAGTGATATGACAAGGGGGAACAGCTTTAAACTAATAGAGGAGAGATTTAGGTTAGATGTTAGGAAGAAATTCTTTACTCAGAGAGTGGTGAGGCACAGGCACAGGCTGCCCAGAGAGCTGTGGGTGCCCCATCGCTGGAGGTGCCCAAGGCCAGGTTAGATGGGGCCCTGGGCAGCCTCATCTGGTGGGTGGCAGCCAGCCCACAGCAGGGGGGTTGGAACTGGATGGCCTTTAAGGTCTCTGCCAACCCAAGCCATTCTGTGATTCTATGACCTCTGCAGTAATTCTGCTCTTGGCCAGGCCTCCCACTGCTATGACTGCCCAGCAAACACTGCACACTCTGGCCAACACTTTGAACCTTGAGGTTAAGCCCTGGGCTCTGAATCTTGCAGTGCAGGATGTCCACAAGTGCCAGACAATGGCATTTTAGCACCTCACTCGTCTATAGCTTTTCACCATAGATTTGCTAGTGCTTACATGCAGATCTTGAAAATTCATGTTACTACCTTTGTGTTTTAAAGCCTTTGGCAGCATGAGGCACAGATATAAAAAGGGAAACCCCAGTATTTTCTGCCTCCTTGCCAGACCCATGACACGAATGCATGCAGAGCTTGTGCAGGACAGGCAGGACAGCTGCTCAGCAGGACGCACTGGCAGTGCTGCCAACATTATCTAAGGCCATGATCTTTCAGAAGACACAGCATGGGACAGCTACACCTGCACAATATATTCCTAGTGGGGTTCTCCTGGTTATCCCCAAAAGAGACAGGTATACAGTGGCTCAGGCTGAGTACTGAAAGGATGTGCAGGAGGTCCCAGCATCTTGTGATTGGTGGTGAGAATTTATCATGTAATTCTGTGCTTTGACCCTTAAAAAAGAAAAAAGATCTACAGAGTTTTTATGCTTTTGTACATCTGCCATGTCACAATCAGTGAAGATTCTACTGCCTGTCCCCAAGGTTACAAAGACAGGCATGGACTGCTTGCTCAGTGTCAGACTGAGCCTTGGAGGAAGGTACAAGGTCCTGTACAAGGTTCTTTGCAAGGTAATGTCTATTCTTGCAGTTTTCCAACTTAAGAAAACTAAATATGCTCATCTCATTAAGATAATCATAGAATCACAATACTAATGATAGATAAATATGCTTAAGAAATTATGAGTCTATTAAAAAAATTTCTTCAGAGATCCTCACCAGCTAAAAAGCAGTAGAGCTACCACAGTGTGTGGCTTTTATCTATGACTTCTGTAAACAATCTGCATCACGCCAGGCTTCCAGTCTCACCTCGATGGCCAGTGGTGCTCTGGCTTTCCTTTCTGGAAGTACAACTTTAAATGTTGACAGTAACATACACTCATTTTGTTGCTTCAGAGCTGGCAACTGCTTAGAGAAAAACTGTATGACAAAGTACCAAAGCAAAATGAAACATCTCATAAAGGATCACGTCATAACAAAGCCCTTGGATTTGACCAACTCTAAGTTCTCAAGGAAAACCAAAAATATTTCTAAGGCTGGAGCTCAGTTTCCACATGAGAAGCTAATTTTCACTTTCTGAAAAAGCCATTACTGCTAACAGTTTTTAAAAGTGTGGCTGAGGATTAAAGACTCGATCTACCAAAGTCAACCTGTACATCAAGAGCATGAATGACAACTCTGTTGTACTTATGCTGTGATTTATACAGATGACACTTAGGAGTCCAGTAAACGTTCTATTATCTATAAGTACTCAGCTGTGGTAGTGAAGTTCAAGAACCAATGCAAGGCTGAAGCATATATGGCTCTGAAAACAAAACAAATAGTTACCCATACAGGAGGTCACAGTCTTGCTCCACATCCTGCTGTGAACCTTGGTGAGGGTCCATGTGTTGACTCTGTGGTAGCAGATAACAAATCAATTAAAGTCTGAACATAACATGATAACATGCACTATTCTTGAAAGTTACCCCAATGATATTGACACACAACATAAATAAAAGCAAAATCAGATGCCGTTTGTCTCCAAAACAGGAGGACAGAAATATACATTTGACTAGATTGCTTCTTCTGTATATATTTTTATTCTGTGATTGTGCAGTATTAAGGAGACCTTGTGCACAAGTGCAATGATACAAACTCTCAAGTGATCTCTACTAATGAATAATAAATGTACAATATTATTAATGCTGCTAAATTGAGAAGAAAATTGTGTCAGTAGACTGAAAATGTGGAACTCTAATAGTCCTCTTCAGCTTTCTGATTCCAATTAGACCTATTTTTGTAGGGCTTTCTATTTAGTACCTACGCAGCTTTTTCTGTGTGACAGTATTTATAGCATTAGAACTGTTGGGAACAAAAAGAGTAAAAGGAAAAATCAGAATGATGTGAATTCAACGCTAAGAATATATGAGATTTCTCTTACAGTTATCTGCCTACCATACTAGAACTTTTAAGACGAGTAACCTATAGTGATTTCATATTCTAGCTGTATTTGCAATAGCTGTATTGTAACCCATAGCCAGAGAAGAATGGAATGAATTTCAGAAATAGCATCAAAAAATCATCCAGTTTTAGAACAAAGTTATGCAATGCATAAACCTATTAGATAAAAGCTCATAAACATGCATATCAGACAGAATATATCATCAGGGTGTATATGGATTTCTTACATAGTACCAAGTCAACACACCCAAGTACGACTGGCTGGGCTTTTCCCTTCACACTGGGGAGGATGACAACCCCTTGTTCTCTTTGTCCTGCCCAGGATCCCATCGTTTTGCACCTTACTTAACATCTGTTCTCACACTGATTTTATCATCTTGGTTTTTCTCCCTGATACTGTTACAGAAATGGTTTATTCATGCTGTAGATACCAATATTCCAGTTCTTGTAGCTGTTTCTTTGTCCTGTTACAAACTTAGATCAACATTCATCTTTCTTCAGGGTTTCCACTGACTTCAGCAGAAGTAAGATGGATGTTGTGCTTTCAGTGCTGGAGATGAAACAGCTTGAATAGTGCATAAAATGTGCAAGTTTCAGCTGCACAAAAGAAACGAGTAAGTGATGTGCCAGACTCCCTTAAATCCTCCTGTGATGGCTAAGGAATATCAATGTACATGTTGCAAGCAGTGCATTAGGGGGAGGTCTGGATGGATATTATTTAAACCACAGTTGGCAAGGCTCTTCAGCACCAGTTTCAACCCATCCTTACTCAGCAAAGCACTCAGCTATCTTTTAAACAAGATGCATGCACTTACATGTCTTTGGTTTCAGTGGGACGTATTCTGTAAAGTATATGCTTAATTTTTTTATTTTTTTCTGAAGATAGACCTATAACAGTAATACGATTAAGCTGTTTAATTTTAGGAAGTAGTTTTGTTTTGCAGCAGTGAATTATACATATTCCTTAGGTTCAGGTGATCTAGCCAAGTTCTACAGTTCACAAGACATCATTAGAAGTTGGTTATATTTCTAAAAAAGAACGAATTTTGACCTACTACCAAATTATTAATAACTGTGATACTTAACATTTTTTTTCTAGGTTCGCTGTAAAAGACTCACAGTGCTTTCTAATTCTTATGATATATTACCTGAATATGTCCAATACTATAGGCACTGCCATGATGACAGATCAAGATTATGTGAAATTATTTCCATTGAGTAATGGCTGGCTTATTACACAAGGAAATAATTTTTATAAAAGGAATCAGAATTTTTATACACACTGCCTAGAGTTGGGTCTTTTAATCCTTACGTAATTACATAAATAAGTGGTCTCAAACTCTGAAGACTTAAACATCCATATTCTATTCTCTTCAAATGCAGCACATTCTCTGCTGGCTCCATTAACTGCATTCCTCTCTGTTTCATTCTAGGTAGATCAAAGACTTCATGTTTATAGACTTGGAAGTGGAAAAACTAAGGCAGAGCCAGTCATCAACAAATATTAGAATCACAGAATTGGAAGGGACCTGAAGGATCATCCAGTTCCAACCCCCTTGCCATGGGCAGGGACACTTCCCACTATAGTCACAGCATACAGTATACTATAGTAGGTGAGAGCAGTTAGGTTGCTTTAAGCATGGGTTACAGCCAACAACACAGAGAGAAGATGTGCAGGGCTTATGGGTTAGTGTGTTTAAGCCTCCCATTCTGTATGCCTTCTGTCTGACAGTTATATCCATTGTTAGTTGTCCGAGGTGGTGCCAATTTTTTCCAGCCTACCTTTTCCTACATAGTGGATCTCTCCTTTCTTTCAAAGGTCTGAAACCACTTTCTTTGTTAAGTGTAAATGAAGCAGGTTCCAGCAGGTCTGACTACCCAACACTGCCAAGAGAACTTCAGTATAAAGTGAGTAAACTTTTCACAGATTTATGGGTGAAGTGCTTCCTCTTTGACTGTTCACCAGGGGGCCTCAGATGACTTGTTGCCAGCCCTGGGAATAACACTGTGAGCATGGGTGTGAGCATTTTCCACAGCACTGTGATGCAATTTCTTTGATCCATGTTATAGTAAATAAAGCTCCAGTGCAATTAGCTGAGATTACTTCAGCGTCTCTGTAAAACACAAATTTGAAAAATGCTCTTGCTTCACTAAATTATTTATGCAGGTACAGTAACATTAAAATGAATAGCATAAAACAGAGCAGCACTGTATTCCCTTTCCCAGTATTCCCTCTTCCACTTTGAGCAAAACAGAACAACTTCTACAGACAAAAGCTCTTTGCTTTGTTCGAGAAAACAAAATTTGAGGGAGAGTCCGTCATCAAATGAGTGCAAGTGAAATAAGGCCAGTTTTGACTCCATGCTGTTTGCTTCAGAATATTGCCTATTCCATATGGCTCAGTGTTGCTAGAAGAGGACACAAACAAATATGCATCAAAGCAAAGACCCCCCCATGTAAATGCAACTGAGTGCTGAAAATATTTCCTACATAAATCTGTATGGTCAGACAGTGGATATATCCACTTTTTCCACACCTTCTGATTTATATCTGTTTTAGCTGCAAGTTTTTATTTAAGAATATGTTCTTTCTTATGTAATAAAATTTACTGAAAACTTTAAAATATACCCAGTGTAAGGGGCATCCATTTGAACCACTGAAATGGAAGGAATCATTTTGTTCTGACACTAATTTGAGGTGTTTCTGCTCTTAGTGTTTCCATTACAAAAAGCACAAACTCTCTCTTTCCTGCACTAGAATGAGCTTCTTGAGTTCAAGTCTTTTTTGTGCATTTAAGCCTCTTCATTCCTAGCTACCCTCACATCTTCTCATTTTAGCTTTAGCATGTTGTTCAACCTTCATGTTTTGTCACACACAGCCCCTTCTCCCTACTCTGGCCACATAAAGAGAGACTGGAGGAAATAACATACATCTTTTTTTTCCTTCAAATGTCTCCATAGTTTTACTTCTTCCTTCCATCTATTTCATTTCAGTTTGTTTAGGTTTTGTGTGTGAACTCCCATCCGTTTAAAACTTGGAGTCTATAAATGCAAGCCAGTTCTAAATAGGGCAAGTTGTACTACTGTGTCTTCCACTCATTTTTAAAAGCATAATTAGAACTGTTGATACTGTCTTCTTGGCCACTGCATCACAGTTTAGTACAACCTATCCCCAAGCAACAAATGGTAAACTAAAGAAATCACTTTTTTTGCCTGTTCCAGGTATGGTTATGCCTATACCAGTAAGCCAACAGGGCCAAGGTATGGAGCTATGCACTGGCACATGACCATCCATATTTTTAAACTCATGGTTCACAGTTTGGTTTGCTCACACACACTCTCCCAAACAATGTCTTAGGGTCATCAGCTATAGACACAAGCCAGGTCTGGCCCAATGGCCTCAGGACCAGGAAGTCACCAGGCTGTTTCACTTACTAGCAGAGACATAGCAAAGATGGTTACACAAATCTTTGCAACCATTTATTTAAGCAAACCCTGCCTTAAACAGGTGAAACTATAAACCACTCCTTGCTTCTCTCTTCTTCCTCTAACTGGTTGCTTTCTCCCTCAGAAATAAAAATATGTAGCAAACAAAACATCTGAAAACAACAGAGTGTCACTGAAAAATACAAAATAGTCATAGAAAAATACACAGTGGCAACCAGGACCAATAGGAAGCATCTATGGACACAGAAGTAGATGACTCCTCTTGTTGTCACTGATTTTTTGCGGCATCCTCTGAGATGGCATCCATACTGAGAAGGATTTTCTCAATATAAGCAGCTAGACAAGTTTTCTACTTTCTACCCAGTGTGACACTTGTGTTTGAAGCTACAAAACAATGCAGTGATCCTGGCCAGCTGCAGCTATGCTTGGCCCTTCTCTTCTTCTAAGCTTCACATCATAATAAAAATCATAATAAAATCACATCATAATAAAAAGAGAAATGTACGAAAACTCCAGTCTTTTCTCCAAGAGATGGGCCATTTCTATGAAGATAATTAAAATATGAAGATAAGATTTGTTTAGTGTGGCAGGACACTAAGAGAACCCAGAGTCCTTACGTTGTATTATCCATTTACTTGTCATAACACACTTGCTTTGGCTTACACTGAGAGTTGTGACTAAATCATCGATGTTTATACAAATGCAGAAAACACAGAACATGTTCAGGTTAACTGAACAAAATTACCTCTGATGATAATGCTACTTTGTTTTTGTGACATTGCTACTATGTAATTCCTCACAATGACTCAAAAGGAAACGTTAGAAGTCAAGATACAAATAAATGAATGACTTTTTCACAGAGGACTAGATACAGATAAGGGTGGGACATACCTGAACATACTGTGTCAAATCTGGGTAAGTGAAGGAAAGTAAATATTTCATGTTTTTCTCTTAAAAAAAAAAAAAAAAAAGCTACTTTTTTTCTTGATATGGAAGAAACCTCTTGTGATGGTGAAGAGGAAGGCATTATCTGATATTTACATTCTGATTCTCAGATCGCTGTTCTGTGTCTGTTATCCTGGGCTGGGTTCCAAGGTCACCAAAGCCAATGGAAATATTTGTGCCCCATTTTCGACATTTGTAATTTTTCAAATATATACATAGATGTATAAAACAATATTAATTCAACTTAAATCTGTTGCAATGATTCTAGAAAGGCTACTTTCTGTGTGGGCTCTCATTGCACTGCTATTGAAAAGCCTACCAATGCAGGGAACTAGGGAGAACTTTCTCTCTTGTGACATCACAGAATCGTTAGAGTTGGAAGGGACCTTTCAAGGCCGTCTGGTCCAACTAACCTGCAATGAACAGGGACACCTACAGCTCCATCAGGGTGCTTGGAGCCTGCTCCAGCCTGACCCTGAATGTCTCCAGGGATGGGGCATCCACCACCTCTCTGGGCAGCCTGTGCCAGTGCTTCACCACCTTCATCATAAAAATGTTTTTTTTATATCCAAACTAAATCTCCCCTCTTTGAGTTTGAAACCAATTCCCTTGTCCTAACACCGCAGACCCTGACAGTCTTAATAGTGCAATTTTCCTAATCAATTAGCTTCCCTTTATTTTCATTAATGTTTTGGTTTTAATAAAGCACTACATGAAAGTTTACTACTTTTTTTTTTTAAAAAAAAAACTTTTTTAAAGAAAGAAACTTATTTTTTATTGTCAGATTTTGGAGCAAACCTGCAAATGGGTTTTGCTGTCTAACTCAGGCACCCTCTGCTGGTCTTCCCAAAGCAAAACATGAAATATCAGAGAATCTTAAACAAAACAATGGTTGCTAAGACAAAAATAAACCAATAACAACCCACAGATATTTGTGTTTCTAGACCTTCTACTACCAGAACACAAGTTACAAGGAAGATCAGCTTTGGGGCTATGGAGGTTTTTATAATGAATTCAAGAAAATAATTGCATAATCAAGCATGTGAACTTGTGGAATTTCTCAGGCAAAAAGTCCAAAAGTGAACACAGCCTAAAAAGTTCATCACAGTCTGACTTGACTCTTGGCAGAAACTTGTGATTGGCATTTTAATGAAGATATTATGTAAGAAGCTCTATAAGAGTATGCTACTGAGGACTTTTCTTCTCTGTATCTTGGTTAGCACAAGTCATAGTCCTGCATAGATAGCACACTTCTTAAGGGGGTAAAGAGCTAAGGAAATGCAGTGGATAAATAGCTTCTATTCCAGCAAAACAACAAAAAAAGAGAGCTGACATAATTATTCATCTGAGAAAATCCCTGGATGCCAGAGAAGTAAACCACAGCACGGGGCTTTCTTAACTCACTGAAGGACAGGGCTTGCTGGAGAGAGGGTAAGTTTGGCACACCTGGTACTCCAACAGTCATTTGTTGGTAACCAAACCCAATAACAAGTCAGCTCTAAAACTGCTCTTGACTAGTTCCAACATCTAAGAAAAGTTTCCTGCACCGCCCAGAATCAGGCAGATGTGGGTCTGTCAGAGAGATGACCTTGTTCCTCTTTGGTGGTGTATAGGATGCTATGCTGCAAGAAGCTCTAATTACAATCTATAGGAATGTAAATCTAAGATGTATACATGATCTGATGAACATTCCATCTATTCCACTTCCTGAATTCAATTTTTCCTTGACATTAAGCTTCAGAGCAAGCACTACGCTGCTTTGTTGTGGATCCATCAGTTTTCTCTGTATGGCAGCACAGCTGTCAACCCAGGGAGGATCAGCAGAGTCACAAACGATCTTTTGCATAGCTGGGTTTTTAAATGATGATAAAAAGCATTTTAGAAGACACAGCAATGGGCAAGATAGATTATAACCTAAATAGATGTAAGCAGCCTCCTGCTGTCCTTCCTGGGTAAGGTAATTCTTCAGCATGCTGGAGAAAGTGCAGTGGATGATCACCATGATGAAGTCAGACTTAGAGAGTTGGCTTTGTTCAGCTGTAAGAAGATAAGGGCAAGTTTCACTGCTGTCTTCATGATAGAAGCTTCTACATGATAGGAGGATAGAGAAAA
This sequence comes from Penelope pileata, assembly GCA_013396635.1. Lineage (NCBI taxonomy): Eukaryota > Metazoa > Chordata > Aves > Galliformes > Cracidae > Penelope > Penelope pileata. Next base: position 774,908 of record WBMW01005641.1, on the reverse strand, counting down.
GACAAAGCCAGACTCTCCTCAGAAACACCTACTGATAAAACAAAAGACAATGGACACAAGTCACAGCACAGGAAATTTTGACTGGAAACATTGAAATGTGTGCCTAGAGAGGTGGAATTTCCAACCTCTGACATACTCAAATCTCAAACAAAGACCTCAGCAACTCCATCTTGTAGAACCTGCTTTGAGCCAGGGGTTGGACTCCCTCCAAGATGACCTCCAGAAGTCTCTTCCAACCAAAATTATTCTATGATTTTATGCTAAATGACCCCTGTATCATTAATCCAGTTCAGAGTGATGAAAATCATTTTGACAGTACTAATGCTTCCCCAAGCAAATGAGAAATATAAACCCCAGCCAGACTCACTGAAGTCAGAGGGAATCTTTAGTGTAACTTGAAAGGATCAACTGCAATACTTTTAAGATTTGCGTTCGGAAAAGATCCTAAGTTTTATTTTTGAAGACAGCATTAGAAATTGCACCAGGGTGTTGCTTTTTTCCTGTGGGCTACTCAGTAGGTTGCTGTTGCAGTCAGAAGAGATTGAAGCATTCCACAACCCCTATCTATTCACAGATTCTACCTAGAAAACAAGCAGCAGAATTAAGCATTTGCTCAGTGTTCCGAAGGTATGCTACTTTGCTTTTCAGTTTGCACTTGCAGGAAAATTTCCATTTGCTAACTGTTACTGGTAATGAGCCTTTCATCCAACTTGGGTTCAGCTCAGGTCAACTGCTACTTTCATACTGAGACAGTGTCCATATTAATTGGAATTTATGTCATAGAATGGCAATCTTGTGACCTCTGCAGAGTGAGCTAATGATTCCAGTATTCAGCTGACTGCTGCAAATTAGCAATGCTTTTGCTTTTTACCTAATTGTTTTTCTCATCATTATAAGATAAGCTTTTTGCCTCTTCTATATCTCATCTCTTACAAGGGATTACATGATTTATTTTGAACACATACCAGAGTAAAAGAACAAGGGAGGAATTAGAATATAGCATGATAAATGTCAGCTACTAGCCAATTATTTTGATTATTATTACAAAGGTTTAAAAATAAATGCATTTATTAAAATACAGGATAGGCCTTTACACACAAACAAATATAATTAAAATTGATATCTAAATAAATACATAGGTGATATACCACAATGAATGAAAACAAGCAAGAAATGTATTTCAAATACCTAAAAGAAATTGAATTGCCAAACCTCTTAAAAAGTAGTTGGACTCCTAATCCATTGGATTAATTAAAATTTCCTGAGAAGGGAAGGATTCCATTCTGGTTAGGGTGGAGACTTGGATTACCTCCAGGTATACCATCCAGGTTTTGAATACTACTTATGATATGAAATTGCACCACGTTATTTGCAGTAGAAATGCTTTAAAAATGAACATACATGAATGTGCCCTGCCTTATGAGATGTTCCTTTCCTGATAGGTTTCTCCTGAAACTGATCTTGAACTGCAGAACACAGAGTTGTGGTTTTTTAATAATTGCCTTTATTGCTTTGCTAATATTCTGTTCTGCTCCATCCCCAGAGAAACACAACACTGGCACAGGGGTGGGGGTTGTCATAAAATGCTAGAAACTGAAACTAATAGAAGTGGGTTTGCTTTCCTAAGAAAACCATCACATATAGCTTTGATCTCATCTCCATTTTTATGTCCTTTATGCCAGTAAACATGAAACAATGTCTTACTTCTTACAGATGTGCCATGTCTGCACATGTGTAATGAAAATAAATTTAAACCTTAGTTATGCTGTCAGCTAAAAAGAGCCTAAGTTGCAAGAACCAGATTATCCTTTAAATCTTGGATTCTCCAGAAAATAAAACATATTTATAAACATAAAACCTATTTTGCAAACCACTAAGCAATGTCCAGATTTCACTGCCTCCAGACCTTGGCCATTTGACTCTGACACATTGGTTTTAGATCAACTCCAGTTTAATGTAACTAATTAAAACACAAAAAACTGATCTTCTCAGCTGTGCCTCACCTTGTGCTGTTTGTTAAAAGAGATGACTTGAACAGATTTATGTGAATGAATGTAGGAAAAAGCAAGCTTTGTGGTTGTACAAAGAAGGCAACTAGATATGCCTATGCAAGGAACAAAAGGACTAGGAACACAAAAAATGGAGCTTACATAATATGAATCGCCTTCACACCTGGAAATTCCAAACTTTATTGAATTTCAGAATCTCTTGCTGGAATGCTAATAATTATAAAAGTCTAAGAGCATTGTAAGACTCCTGATGACTCAGTATGAAGTATTCTTATGTATCAACAGCCTGACATGTAGTTTCAGCTGTTATTGCTAAGCTAATTTTTAGGTTAAACAACTGACAATTGTAGCCAGGCCCATTGAAATTGGCTGGGACAACAGCCGTTTTTACAACATGCTAATGACTAAGGGTTTGATCCTGCAACACTGAGGTCAATGGAGGCTTTGTACTGACTTCAGTGAGGATACAGGCCTTCATGCACAGACTACTAATAGCAAATGAGAACAGCAACTCACATATTCCCTTACATTTTTAAAGCAGAACTATCCAATGGATGAAATAGCCTAAAGCCTAGCTGATAAAATATTCTGAGTGTTCTGTACCTCACAGTTTGTCTTACAGCTAAAAAAGAAAAACTCAAGAAAATTAAACTTTCAGCAATTGAACAAAAGAACTTAGTAACATTCACCACTGATAAATGAAGATTCAATAAAGTGCAACCCCTTCAGATTGGAAAGAACTGGAGAAAGGTATCTGTGCTGGAGCCCTGTCATATGTGAATACAGCCAAGGTCCTGCACACTTAAAATCAACTTAAATTTTTTAGTGATGACACTTTAAACTGTTTCAGAGTGTCTATACTGAAGAGTAATGCAGATGATCACAATGAAACCATTTACATCTTACCATCACTGAGTCTGGTAGATAGCACAGTGGCCAAAATGAACTGGCATACGCTGGTCTGCCATGCCAGCACTTCTCCAGACGTCAAACGTGTCTATTTTGTCCCTATTTATATAGCAGGGCCAGGACACTCTGTTTTTCTATTAAGACTTTTCTGTTTCAACCACTGAAGCAACTAAGATTGTAAAGGGAGGGGGAAAATACAAGAACAGTATATAAATGCTTTTTTTTTTTTGTTTTCAGTTTCTTTAAAACGCTTATAGACTGCACTGACATTCTTTTTTAGTTTCCCCATTCCACGTGAAAAGCAGAATTTACTGGTCACCAGCTCGTCAGTGAAATTCTGCCATAGGTAGAAGGAGCCATCATCTTCTTTTGTGTAAGCTTTGGGCTTTTGGAGAAAATGGGAGGTGTGATGCTTCCTCCATATTTCACATACAAAAAATCCCTTTCTAAAATCACTTTCTTACTGACAACAGAGGACAGTGTTGCTCATGCTGGGAGTGCGACTTGCTCCCCTAATTAAATGACTTGTTTCTTCTTTTATTTAAAACTGACCTTTACATAGCGTAACAAAAACTTATCATTTAGGAAGTAAAGAAAATGCGTTGCACATGGTAAGAGTGAAGGACAAAGATTCAGAATCACAGCTGTCACTCCAGCATCTCCAGCAAGATTTTCTTCTAAGGAAAGGAAAACTGAGGGAGTGTTACAGGACTTCTGAATTGCATATATTTAGCCAGCTGCCAAAGTAGTGGCCAATGCTACCATTAAATCTGGAAAAAGTTCTGCAGAGCAACCAAATTACAATCTTTACGAGCAACTTGTTATTATGGAGGTTTCCTACACAAAGCCAGAGCTCCCAAGCTTTTTATACCCAAGCTTTGTTTGGGAAAACCAACCACACTCCGTATCTCAGCACAACCCTCCTCAGCAGCCCATAACTTGTTAGCCCTGGTCTGCCTCACTGAGCAGGAGACACCCACCGACAGCTAAAATGGAAAAGATATTAAAAATACACTTTTTATTTGCATTTGGAATGTCCCTGTAAATGATATCTAATGATTACTGACACACGAGAAATCTACAAATAGAATATGAAGAGTTGGGGAAAAAAGGAGAGAAAAACAGTAACAATATTCTAGAATAAAGCTTTACATGAATTTTCAATGCAAAAATGGTTTTCCCTCTGTTGACATTTGGGTCTCACTGTGCTCTGCTTTGGCTGATCTCCCTGTACAGCATGTTACTCCTATCAGTAAATTGTCACCAGAAGAATAGAACTCATCAGTGAGAATTGCTTTCTTCAGCTAGAATCAGAAAATCACATTGTGATGCCATAATGATTTTGAAGATCTCAAAACACTAGTATTTCTTTTTACAAAATGTCCTTACTGCTTGAATGTTGTTTTCAAAAACTAGAAAGAGAGCATAAATCTTGCCTCCAAGGAGGCAAAGCGTGGCAGTTTGTTCAGCCCTTTACAAGAACCTAGCAGAAAGCAAGTTATATCAGAACTGCTGCACTTCAAGAACTTGGGACTTTTGCATACTGCATTCTTCAAACATCCGAAGTCTTTGTGACATCTTTCAGATAAATTCAGTTTGGATACAGGATCCACTCTAGGTGTGTGCATTTGATGACTTAAACATCATGTGCTTATTAATCATAGCTACAGTGCTGGCATTTTATGGAGTTCCCAACGGCACAGCTGCCTGCGCAGATACCTATGGATGTCATCACACCAGGGTGTTGCAGCAATAGCACTACGACGACATAAAGCCTGCAGCACAGTCATCCAGCTGGCTTCTAGATTCTAAAAATAGGTAGAGCCCACTGGAGAAGAGACGGCATGAGTACTTCACAAGGCAAGCACAAGGATCTGGCAAGTTGAAGATCACAATATTACAAGCTTTATGTATTAGTACGAAGATTCATACTGGATAACCTCTAAGCACCACGGGTAAATCACTAATTTGTGCCATCTAAAAATTTAAGAGTCTAGCACAGGTTATCATCTCAGCTTCTTCTATATTCAGAGAAACTGCAGGAGAGAAAAGTGACCTCCAGCAGGCAACTTGCTCAGCCTGCTTTAGACACCAGGGAAAGCACGGGAGGAACGACTGTCTGAAGGTGCCTGACTTCATCCACAGCCTGGACAACAACTGGACTATATGCTGAATATTAAGAAAAGTATTATTAAGGGATACAAATGCTATCCCAAACAAAACAAAAGTTCACAGTCTATTAGCTTTTTAGGCTGCAAAGTAACTTCAAATGTGTTATCTGCAACCTACATCAAATATTCATGGCAGATAGGAGGAGGAACAGGGAAGATAACCAAGAGAAGCTGAAGCCAAAAGGCTCTGCTTTTCCTAACCTTGTAGATCAACTACAATGTGAGACACTGAAAGAAGTGCAGCTTTTTCTCTTCAAGATAAAGAAACCATGCAATACGATGGTTAATCAGCACTAACTGCCTCATCTCTAAAGAACATGCAGACAAAATTCTGGTAACTCATCGTATACCTTATAATACAACAAGTTTAACCAGAAAACTGATTGGTCTTAGAGCTAAAAGAATGAAAAGCAGCAGTGAGCAACACCAGCTACAGCAGGCTCATACAGAATATGCCCACTACAAGGAAGCTGATTCCCAAATGCAGGTTTTTTAAAACATTCCTGGCAAATACTAAATAGTAACATCTAAATACTTTCTAAAAGTAACAGGAAGAAGAAAAGTATTCTCTAAAAATACACTGTGGAGCAGCACTGAATGGGTTGCCCAGAGAGGTGGAGGATGCCCCATCCCTGGAGGCATTCAGGTCAGGCTGGAGCAGGCTCTGAGCACCCGATCAAGCTGTGGGTGCCCCCATTCACTACACAGGAGTTGGATCAGATGGGCTTGAAAGGTCCCTTCCAACTCTAAGGATTCTGTGATTTTAAAAAGTCTTTCTTAAGCTAAGCAAAATTCCTTGCTCCTAACAATGAAATACAATTCTTCTCAACAATCCAGAAACAGTTCATGATGCAGCACTGCAACAGTTTTACTATGATTTTTGTTGCTCCCTCCTCAACAGTGGAGCAAAAACGTCTCTAGGGGCTACAGGTCCCAACCACCTGTACCCCATCTGACCTACAGCTACTGGGAAAATGATGAGTTGTATGCTGGGAGGTACAGTTTTATCAGCTACAAATACGTGCAGAGACAGCACATGTCACAGACAGCTCTGTTTTGTCCTACTTACTTGTGATGTTTGAATTTCTTGTGCTGGCAATGGTAAACAATACGTACAATTGGCCAGGCAAAACCAACAAACTAAATAAAAGTTACACTTTAACAAAATTCTGTGGCAATCTGACTCCATCCAATTTCCCAAGAAAAGCATCAATAGAAAATGACAGCAGCAAAGTCTCTGCTGACATTACGTTTCTGCAGCTTAAATCCAGGGCATCACACAAAGCCTAGGCCATGGTTTTATTCACTTCTTTTTTTTTTTCCAAAGTGCAAAACCACAGGTGTAGATTCTAATACCAAATAGAATTGAGATACCATCCACAATAGTATGTAATTCAAAGTGTTAAGAGAGATGTAAAGTGTAAAATGAGAGCAAAAATTATTAAATTTCTAAGTGTAGAGGTTAAAGAAGCATGACTGTGTAAATATACATAGGCACATGCACTCTGGAATGATTGTGTATAACCTTCACCTTGGCTGTATGTGTAGAAGTGTTGGGGGGGAAGAAAGAAAAGCAGTTTTTCAGATCTAAGCTGCATCAACACTGTAACTAACTGAAATCCAAAATAGCATTGATGAAGGTTATAGGAGCTTGTCTGTGACCTTCCAAAACTGTCCCTTCCTTTGTGGGATACACTGCACGTATTCTGCTCCCACCTCCGATATGTTTTCAGAATATTTTGCATTTAATTTTCCCTAAAGGCCCGCTTCTAACTGAAGAATTTTTTGCATCTAACCGCAGTTGAAAGGCCTGAGACAGTTAAAAGAGCACTGAGCACTGTGAGAGGTGCCCGTGCTCACCTGCACAATGACTGAGGTGAATGCTGTAAGACCGGGTCCACTCCAGCAGTCAGCAACGAACACTGCAGATTCTGCAGCCACACTGAGGCACGGCAGGCCACCTATCACAGGAAAGCCCTACCACCAGGTTCTGTTGCGTTTATTACAGCTTTCCCAGCTGCCTCCAAGTTTTATAGTTCTTAGCAGCACAGGAGCCCTCAGCGAGCTGCCCTCGGCCGTTGGCACGCTCGGGCTGAAGCTACGCTGATGGCTACCAACAACAAGAGGACATAACTAGCAACTTGAGGGCTTTCCAAACACTCAGCTTAGGGAAACCTTACCATGCGGCTTCCTCAACCAGGCAGCGACCGCGCACCACCACAGCTCTCAGGGCCACCGCCTCCCGCCCAAACCTTTCCCTCAGGGCGGGAGGCGGTGCACGGATGACGTCTTCCCTCCACGCATGCGCAGTGCGGCCGCGGCGGGCGCGCACACGCAGGGTGATGTAATACCACCCCCCCA
>WBMW01005641.1:655224-767395 GCA_013396635.1 Penelope pileata | reverse complement strand
CGCGCTCGCGCGTACTCCTCCCCGTCCCCGCCGCGCGCTCTGGGGCGCGTGCGCAGAAGCGAGGAGGAGGAGGAGGCGGCGGCGCAGTGCGTGTGCGTGCGCGGCGGCGGGGGAACACTCCGCGGCGCTGCGCGTGTGGGCGCGGAGCTCGCGCGGGCGGGAGGGTCCGGAGATAGGCGGGGGGGGCCGGCGGCGGCGGCGGCCGAGCGGAGGGGAGCGGGGGCGAGATGAGCGCTGGGCNGGGGGGAAGCGGGAGTCGGGGCCTCGTGAGGGAGCGGGGGGGCTCGGGCCTGGCTCAGGTAGCGGCCGCGCGGCTCTCCTCCCCCCTCTGGGCCGCTGCGGAGTTGGTGTAATAATGGCTATAAACAGCCTCAGCCATCGGCACCCGCACGGCCGGGGCACGGCGCTGGGAGGGGAGAGTGGAAAGGAAAGGAAAAAAAAAATAACAACCACCACGCATCTATTTATAAAGCACCCCACCCTAGCGAGGGTCGGAGCATCAGGCGCTTCCCCTCGCCAACGCCTGTCGGGGTTGAAAGTTGGGAGAGGGATTTCACTGCCCTCGGGAGCGACGTCGGGAGCAAAGGTTGTGGCACGGAGCTGTCACGGGGCAGAGGTGCAGCTCCTGGGAAAGAGCTGCGGGTGATGCCCTGGGGATGGGGCTCCCCGTAGGCTCTGAGTTCACCCCACCTTCTTCCTGCGTTGGTTTGTGTTAGGGTGCATCTAGCGCGGCTTTAGGGCTGACTGCGGGTTCGTGGCTTTGTAACATAGAGATACTTTTTTATTTCCTGCAGTTTAAATGTTTCAGTGTAGCGCCGTGGGTATGGCAAAACCCTCTTGTTGCAAAACCTGGGAGGAACTGGCTCCTTTCTGTGCTGTATGGCTCCTTTCTGTGCTGTACCTTCTGTCAAATGAGAAAACATGGGTTGTGTGGTCACCTCGGGGCTGCATATGTCACACCAAAGGGTTTTTTTTATCCTTTTAAGCAGATGGCAGTCTTAAAAGAGATCCCTAGACCAGTAGGTAGAAGCTCTGTCCCCCCCCAGTGATGCGTTTCCCATAGATTGTGATGGATCGCGTCAGACTGAGCCCAGTCATGTCATAAAGTAGAAGTTTTAACCCTCGTGGTTCTAGGGACTCACCTTCTGAATGCCATCGGTGTGGCCCTTTGCTGAGCCCCTGCTCGCACTGCCCTGGTGCCCAGGTGACTGCAAAGGGCCTGCGAAGCCCAACTGAAGTTAAAGGCAACTGCTGTACTCAGGACCCCATGCCAGTCACCAAATGAACGAGGATTAATTGTGAGAGCCCAACCCCCTGTTCTTCTCTGACAGCTTTTTCTTTTGATACTGCTCGTGGATTTCCTGTGAATAAATTAGAGACAGGGAAGGGCTTGGGGACGACACAAGTCGAGGAAGTTGTACTCGTGTGATCAAAGGAAAGATGCTGAAGAACAGTTCTGATGGGTGTTCCAGCATTTTTCACTAGGGCAGAGACAGCTGCTCCTAGAGCTTTCCCCTCCAGGCCTGTCTTCCTGGGCCTACGTTTTGTATATGGGACAGGTCTGAAAGTAGAAAGCTTGCCAATGTGTTATGCCAGTTATTAATGTTTTCCTCACAGTCACGTTTATCTGATAAAACCTTCGGGTAAACGTAGCCTGTACTGGAAAGAGCTGCTCTGTGCTCTCACTCATCTGATAGAGCCATGTTTTTCTAGTGCATAGCCAAGGCCTAGCTCTGATTAATGGATGTAGTGCTTTGGTTGGTGGTTGTCTGCTAAATATTTCCCCTTGAGGTGCAGGAGAAAACTCTACCTGTTTCCCAAGTACTGAGCTGTCTGTAGCTGGGCTTGAGATACTTTGTCGGAGCTGAGGAGGAGAGATGGAAACGCCAAGGGACTGGCGAAGCTTGCAGGTCTAAACAGGCAGAACTCACTGGGTGCAATTTGAATTGAAGCAGAATACAAAAAGGCCCTTTCTATAAAATCGAGCTGGTTGCTTCTTATCTGGAGCACAGTTTATACGGTGAAGTTGAGTCATTCTTGCTGAGAGAGCGTTTTAAGAACTATCGTTAACAAGCGTCGATCTTTAACTTGGGCTCGGTGTGATTTGCAAACTTATGTAACTGGTGTGTTTTTGAATGCAGCTGTCAATAGGAGAGCTCGTTGCACTTTTTTTAGTGGAACTAGGAATAAAAAGCAGCTGCTTTTGCTCAAATACCTAAATATAAGTGATTGAAAAGTACCATATTTCTTACTGAAATATTGGCTTTGCTGTTGACTTCATTTTCTCATGCTCAAGCCAATACTAATGTAAAAGCATTTTTACATAATTAGAAGTTATTTACAAACAAGTTTTGGAATGGGAAGTACTGTCAAACAACTACATTCATTTTGTCTCTGCAGACCTGCAACTTACTTTAATAAGTCTTGAGCAATAATGTTTGAAGTCAAGAAAACAGTGGCTTAGCAGAGCTGCACCTGAGCTGCGCAACATGTTGTGGTACTATTGCATGTGGCTGTTTGTTCCTCTTTTCGCTTAAACCACAGCTCACTTTTTTTTTTTTGAAACAATTATGAATCTATATCGTCTGTAGCTCTCTTTAAATGATGACACCTGTAGTCACATTCATTCTTTTGAAAATGGAGCTTTTTCTTAATATTACTTTGCTGTTGATTTCTTAGCTGGTCTCTTTAGTTTTATTCCTGTGATCCAAATTTCAGTTAAAACCAGAATGAAAAATAAACTAGGATGAGAAATAAACTTCTTTAAAATGTATATTTACTTAACTGCAATCTTCATTTTCCTGTCTGTCTGTGAAGGAACAATTTCAGAATTTTTAAGACTTAAGACTGCTAGAGTAAATCATTTAAATCTTAAAGACTGGGAGGAACGTTCAGTCCGAGGATCCAGTAATCAGGGCAGGAGAACAGGAGGTGAGGGACCATGCTGACTGATTTTTGTTCCTGGATAGAGGCAGCATCCAGCTGAGTGCTGTGGGTGTTAAACCCATGCTGTAAGGTCTGATTTTCTATACAGCTGTCTGCCAAGCCGTGCTCTTGTTAAACCACATGCTAAGCTAAAGATGTCTGTCAAATCTTTTCCTTTTTTTTTTTCTCTGTGTTTTTTAAACTGGCCTTTGTTTTACTGAGTGTTCATTGAATATAGTTTTTTTGTTGTTGTTTTCACATACCAGTAAAATTAACTAATGGTTATTTCAGCTTGCCACTGGAGTCTGCAGAAGTGTGTGTTTATAAATACATCAAACAGTTGCTCAGATTTTTTTTTTTTAACAGCTCTTCTAAAAAGGTGCTCATATGTGACCAAAACAACAATATAAACACTTCCTCCATTTATAAATAATACCAGTGAAGGAGCTTCTGCTGTTTGGAGTGTAAACTTGAGAGCAGTGTATTAGGAAAAGAGCATCACAAGGGGAAAATGAAAGAAAAAGCTGGCTAATCAGATTTTGGTATCGAAATTTAGAGAAATGCTAAAAGTTTGCACACAGAGGAGAGAGTACATGAACCTCTTGATAGCTAATGCTTTAGTTCTTGGTTTGGGTAAGAATATTAAAATTGATGAAGAAAGAAGTCTTAAACGTTCCAAGAAAATCGCTTGTGAACCCAAGAAACTGAAGTGTAACGTGACTTGTGTTCTGATAGCTGCAGTTTAAATAAAGCAAAGCACTTCAGTGTGCTTACACTGATACGCAGTGTGCAGCTGAATTATGTGGGGCTACTTGGATGGATGATGTAACTCTCATACTTACATGCCCTGCTGGATTGTGACCTAGGGGATGAAATGTGCTTTCGTGTTTGGGCCTCAGCTGTAACTTGAAGGGTTTTCTGTAGCTATGCATACAATTCGTCCTAACTGTTGTCTGTACTTTTGGTCTGGAATTGGAATGGCAATCTGAATTCTTCTTGGCCATGTATCGTAGCTCTTTGTGCAGAACACTCAGCTGGGTTTAGATTAAGGAAATACCCTAAAATGCAGTAGCCACAGGAACTGTGTAATCTGTGCCTAAGCTGTTGGCGTTTGGAGATGATTATCAGGAATTTGCCAGTTGTCTGCAAAGTTATGTAAAACCAATCTTTAGAAAGGGGTTCACAATGCAGAGAGATGTGGGCACGTAAGTGGTTAAGTATTACGGTGTGGGAGTGTTTCATGAAGGGAGAACCCATTTCTACCAGTAAATGATTTTTTTTGTTCTCCTATCAAATGTAGTATTTGGACAGACCCTTCTTGCAAACCAGTGCAGCTTCTGGCTGTAGAGCCATTCTGAAGCTGCAAAGCCAGGCCCGGTAAGCTTAGGAAGTGCTGATGCTCCCACTGCTTAAACTTCAGAAGAACAGGTAGGTTCCACACTGTCCTGGTTCAGTGATGAGGATATTGAGAGTTGCAGTGAGCTCAGGTTTGGGCTCGGGGGAGCACTACCTCCTCCTTGCCCTGTTCATGACCCACAGCTGTTAGCCCTGGCTGTGCTGGTAGTGCCAGAAGTGAACTTGGGAGTCAGTGGGACCTGAGGGGAAAGAAAGCCTTCTGTCCTGAAAGGTACTGTCTGTGGGAAAAGACTGCAACTGATTTTTTTTCCTCCCTCCTTTGGATTCTTTTTTTTAAATAGACTTACAGGGAGAAATCTTTATTCCAGCAGTCACTTACTGTCCTCTTAATGAGATAGGAATGTTGGGGATGTGAGGGCAAAATGCCTTTGTTCAATAAAAGCTCTCTGCATGTACAGATGACGAACTCCAGCTTTTCCTAAGCTTTGAGGATTTGACTTCCAGGTCTTAAAGTGCTTCTGGCATCGTTTTGATGTAATTTCCTTGCAAGCAAAGCCAGGTTACAGCTGTGCACTTCAGAACGTTTCCTATTTTATTCCCTTTTTATTCTCATGTGTAGTCAGCAGGTTTTAAGTCTTGTGTGCTGCTTTTCCTGTACCCTCACCAGAACAGCAGTGGTGTTGCTGTGATTAGAACCACAAATATTTTCTCGTAAAATGAAGAGTCTGGAAAAGAATTATTTCATAATATCGAGTACTTGGCTGAGCAGGAAGTTTTGTGACCCTCATGGAAACATCTTCTAATCATCAGACGTGTACTGGTTGTGTACAACGTGAGGCACAAAGGCTGAAAATTCAGGAGATGGTGTAATGATTCCACGTGTTTGATTATTTTTTTCTTTGTACTGTATACAACAATAATAACATAATGTTCTTTGTGGTGAGGGTATCAGTTAAACAGGGCAACAGCATCCATTGCATGGATGGGCTTCTGTAGGAGTTTGTCAGTGTTTACATTTACGTTACCACAACTGGCAATACTGAATTACATTGGCTATAAGAAAAAAGAAGTGGCAGTTTCCTGAGTAGGAAACTGTTTCCTTGTGCATGTGTCGGTTTGTTTTGCTGTATTTCAGGAATGGTTCAATAAATGCATTTGATGTTCTGTTTTTTAAATTCTTGTTGGTCTCCCTTTGGTTTTGGAGTCTCAGTGAGTAACGCCATCAGGACCTTTTTCCATATAGCATATTTTTCCTAGTTAATTTTAACAATCTAGCTAAAACACAGGGGAGGGATTTCAGCCACTTGTCTTTACTGCAATGGCCTTTGAAGAACGTAAGCAATCTTGGTGATTGTGATCAGCCGTGCTGGTGTAGAGGTCTGTTACCCAAGAATTTCAGTTTCCTGTTTTGGGTAATGGTGGCATGGGCTGCACTCAGATTCTCTCCTTGTTCTGAACAGGGTCAGCTGAAGTTGATCAAAAGCAAATGCTGTTTTGTTGCGTTCTGTTTTCTTTCTGACTCAGAAATAGCAGTGAAATAGCATGGTTCTTTGACTAGAGAAAACATTCCTCTGTAAATCTTCAATATATCTTTCTTTAAATGGCGAGTGTTGTTTGGTTGGTAATATTAGCAGGGAACAAAGATGCTGAGGCTTCAAGCTGTGAACGAGAGATTGAAGGAATGAAGTTTAAAGGACAGTTTCATTTAACTGTTACTTGAAGCATTTGATACATTCAGATCTATTCAATTCTTGGGCTTTTGTGGCTTATTTGTACTCAAGTAAGAATGGGATGTTGGGCCCACAATGTCTGACCATGGGGTAATATTCCTAATGATGGTGGTAGGTGACAGTGGCAGTGCTCTGTTGGTATTACAAATACTGGAAACATCCCAGTTCAGCTTTTATGGCAGTGTAACTCCATTTTTCTGCATGTTGTCTCATTCTGTTTTCTCCCCCCCCCCCCAGCTCCCTTGTACATGTTTTTGTTCTTGTGAAGCATAGTTCTGTTGCAGTAAGCAGGTAACACTGTGTGCTCTTTCTGATAAATCTTTGATTCGATTGCAATTCCTATTTTCACTTGCTCGCTTTGCTCTTTCAAAAATTTCGAATCTTGCCACATTTTGTTGATTGCTGTCTAAAATGAAGCAAGGCCTTTCTTTCTGCCCACTTCTGTCTACGTAGACTGTTGCTTCCTTGGATCTCACAGTTCCTTTCTACAGTGCTTGCCTCAATGGGGCTTTGAATTCTGGCTGGAGCCTGCAGGAGTTTGTGTGCTGTTAACAAAGTGTTTGTTTAATCTGTGTCTTAAATGGGTGTCTTTTGTTTATCTTCCAACACTTTTTAAATAGAAACCTTTGGAAAATGAAGTATAACCATAAAGGTACTGCAACTAAACACCATTCTGGGGTATGTTCTCTGCTTATTATTTTTTTTCAAGTAAGAACCTTGGGGTTTTCATTTTGCTCCTGCTGTTCAGACAGCAGCCTATGAATTTATGCAGAGCTTCATTGATTTTCAGAGTACTTATTAATGCTATTTTGGTTGTCTACACAATTTTTCATAGCGATTGGGCTGCTTGTACTTTGATACTGCTGCCTCGTTTTTTTTTTTCTTATGCTCTCCCACCTCTGCTTTGTAGTGCAAATATTGAGAAGGAAGCAAGAATTCTCTCTGGACCAAGAAATATTCCCTTATTTGTGTTCTGAGGGCGCCAGTCATGTTAGGATCTTGATGAGCTTGTGCTTGTGGATGCAAGTTGTATCTCCTCTCAAAATCAATTTAGTGATTTTTTTTATTCTATTCCCAGCAGTGGTCCAGGTGATTCTGAGAATTTTCTTTAGTAACTGACCATAGAGCAAAATAACAACTCCATAAAGCAATCTTGAAGCTACATCACTCTCTTTCCAGATTTCTACAGGAACAATTTGTTAGATGAATTATCTTTTTCCATGTTCAGGACTTTCTTTTTGGAAAACCAGATTACATACAGCATCTGAGAGAGTTTGGGCCTCAGCCTGCATCCATGCATCTGGAGAACAGCAGCTCCTGCTTTAGCCTGGGAGCAGGCTGAGTTGTCTGGAGAAAAGGTAGATAACAGCAGAAGAGGATGTTTGGGGGAAAAAAGAAAAAAAAGCAGATCTTGCCTGTCAAGGCCTGTTTCTGAGAACTTTGGTGTTTGGCTTTTTTCCTTCTTTTTCTTCAAATTAACCTTTCCAGCTGTCTGCCTTTTCCTGTTCACCTTGTCCACCATATGCCATAGCACAGTGCCATCATCTGTCCTAAAACAAAATAATGTTATCAATGGGTAGGTTCTTATGTACTTCTATTTGGAGTTCTCTTACCAAAATGTAATGCAATCTACAGTTTTATCTCTGAGAAGCAAGTATTCCAATGGGGAAATTGTGTTACTCTCTGTTTATTAAAATAGCCCTATTTCTGTGTTTTATTTCTTGTCCTGCTTCTTTTTCAGAGACAATTCACATCTCCCAATTGGCTGTCTATTCCTGCATTTGAAAGTACACATTCAGAAACGTCAGCTCTGATTTTCAGTACTTTATTGATGTTGTTGAGCCACGAGTGCCAGAACTTCATCGTACGGCCTCCAGTAGTTTTGAAATAGTTTCATTGGCATAAAGCTTTTTCATGACTTCATTCAGCCCATGACTGTGGCGTAATTATGTCTCCTCATCCACGTGTTCTGTTTTATTTTAGTCATTCTTCTGATCCCTGGGATGATCTCTGACATGTTATTTGTTCCTGTTAATTGATTTGGAGCACCCAGTACATGCTCAGTTTCTCGTTCAGCAGGAGCTAACTTGGGAAGTGGTTCCCCATTGGCACAGTGACGCGCTGCCTGCTTGCTGCATCCTGCCTGCTGGAGGCAGGGAGAAATGCCCCAGCTCAGGTTGGAGCTGGAAGGATTGGATGCCCCTTTTCTATTCAATAGCAGTGTGTGTAATTTGGTGACTTTCTCTGCATCCTGTAGTTTAAGTAAAGATTGCAATCTTTCTTTGTGTGCTCATTGCAGCATACAGGGCATAATGTCACTTGGAGAATAATTGTTCCAGGAAATTGTAGCGTGGGGACACTTCTTGGCTTAGTTTGAACAAATAGCTCCAACTTCACTGTGGTTCATATAAGCAGCTTATCCTAGTGGAAGAAATACAATTCAAACATTGTTTTTAAGGGATTATTAAATTATATATTGTTAAAGTACAAATTTCAGATGGTGAGGTAGTGGCTTTTCTTGGACGAGACACTCAAGTCTGAGTTCTTTGGAAAAATAAATGGTCTTTTTGCAGGGATATATGGAGTTAGGTTAACTGTCCTTTGGGAACAATTTAAGATATCTTCTCTTGAACCTTCAATCAAGTAAATAAGCATAGGTGAAACTTCTTTTCATGTGGATCAGGAGGCAATATAGTTACACTGACTGAATAGTATAAATTGAGGGACAAATGAAGGGGCAAAGGGATTTCATGCATTCCAGTGATGTATCTGTGGTTGTCCATGGCTGTCCATGGTCTGGGATACTAATTACCCTCCTTTTCTTTGCCACTCTGTTCTCCAGTTGCATCTATTTTCAAGGGTTTTAGCTACTGACTCTTTAGCATGCTCCATTCATTATTTCAGTTTGGTTTCTACTGCTGCAGTCCTTTGAATCTTGGCACTCTTGTGTTTTATCCAAGATCTTGTTACTTGTGTTGATTTTTTTTTTTCTAGGCCTGTACAGTGCTCCTGCTTTTCTGTCTGCAAACTGCAGCCTGAGTTTTGCCTGCACTTGCTATAGAGGCTGTCCTTCAGTTTGACCTCCACCACGTCAGCATTTCCTAAGCCGTGGTTCGGATGCTGTCATAGATGCATGTGGATATAACTCTGTATATTCGTATTTATGCACAGAATTCATTCTCACTTCATATATATAGGAGCTTCTGTAATCATTCTTGGGAGCTAAAAACCTAAAACTTTGACTGCAAAAAGCTATTTCTTTTAGGAGGAACTCGTGGAAGTCACCCACTGAGGTGAACCAAACGTTGATTTCTGTTAAAACTGGAGTTTGACCAATCACTGGGGCAGCTGCAGTGCCTGATGGTGTTTCAGTTACCTTTTCTGAAGAAAGCTTTGTGCCCCTGATGTTGTTTTACAGGGCACTCTGCTGTAGTACTGTTCAGAATCCTCCTCCCCTAAGAATAAACAACGGGCGTTGTATGTTTGCCTGTAGATGCTTCAGTAAGCTTCAAGATTGAAGTGTGTTTTCTCTTTCTTTGGCTTTATTAGGGATGAGAAGGCTGTCTGGCTCCGTTCTGTACGTGGTTCAGGGCCTCCAGAGCAGGGCATGGGTCTGTGTCCCAGTGTTGGGCTGCAATTTCCAACCTTATTGCTGGTTGTTCCCAGAACTGCAGCTGGGTTGAGAAGGGTGAGGTGAAGGGTGAAAAAAAAAAAAAAGAAAATACTTGGAGAATAAGGGTTTTACAAAGAAGTCCTATTTATGAAAATGACTAAAGAAATGTAAAAGGAAGAGGACTAAGTCGAGCCATATTTGGTGCTTTATTGCAGATTGTGCATGCAGTCTGCTCTGGGTCTGTCTCCAGTGTCATTACATAACGAAGTCGTGCTGTAACTCGGGCGCTTGCGCTGCTCTAAGTTAATCTAATTTGCATACAGAATTACACATGCTTAACTAAAGGTGTCATTCCAACTCCAAGCTGTACAGTGCTCAAAACACCTCATGAAAGAATGTATAGAATATTGGTGACGTAGGTAGGCAGCGTTGTGTGAAAGATAGCTCTGGAGATACAGGCTCAAGAACAGGGCTAGCAGATTTAATTTTGCAGAGGGAAGGAAGCACAGCTTTCTTATGTCGGTCTGTTTGTGGTTTTCCCCCTTTCTAAAAATAATTTTTTAAAGAATTATAATTTTTAGACCAGATTCTTCAGTTTTTAGCTGCATACAGTGGAGGGGAAAAGTAGCAGGTAGCCACAGATTTGTAAGAATTCACACATTGGTCGTATTAAACTCACACTCTTCTGAACAAGAATTGAAATTCTGGAGAAGTCAGGATATATTGATCCTACCTGCAGATCAAGTATACTTTCAGATACAACAAGGATTTTGAAAACCTAGCCTTCGTGCCAAGAGGAGCAGGCTGGTGTTATGGTGGAAAAACAATCAGCTAGAGAATTGCAAGGAGTGTAACTGCAGCCTCCTGTTGCCCTTCTCCAAAGGGGAACACTTGACGCCATGGGCTCTGAATAATTTCCTAAGCAAAAGTTACGTGACCACATTGTGGTTATCCCTCTGCCTGGTTGTAGTCACATCTCTGTGGCTAGCTCACACCCCCGGAGAGTCATGTGTCAGCATCTCACTCACCTACAAGGCTCAGTTTAGGAGAGTAGCAACTGCTTCCACTTTGCCTCCTGGGAAGGGATAAGGCATCTTGATTGAAAATGGAGAGTAGATTGGTGAATTTTGGAAGTGTGCTAGTAGTTCTGTGTGAGTTGCTGGAAGTGCATGTGACTTGTCTGGCTGTACTTTTTAATCATAGTTTAGATGACAAACTGCTGAGAGGGATGAACAGTTGACAAAGCACAGCTGTGAGTGCTGGGTACCTAGTAATGCAAGAGAGAGAAGGAAGGCTGCTTTTCCTAGTCCAAACTTGGGAGTGCTTGTGGTCAGTTCAGCTCCATCCTCGCCTTAATGCTTTTGTGTTTGGCTGATTGTTTTTTAAGCAAAGTAATAAAAAATGTAAAATACTTCACAAAATGTGATATGTCAGGGCACTTTTTGAACTCTCAGTTAAGGAGAGGGAGTTCTATTTCATGATTTCTTCAGCAAGAAGAAAGTATTGTACATTGTTTCAAACTCTACTGCTGAGACAGAATGCCTAAGAAGTGTGTTCTGTGAAATGATTCCCCATTTGATTTATGGCAGCATCCTGTAATTATTTTGATCACTCTGACTTCATTAGAGTTGTATGTCAAGACAGAAACATCTAAGTCATATTTTTTTCCTAGCAATCACAGTAACGTGAAACTCATGCGTGTGCTTAGGATACAAGAGCTGTGTGTACACACTTTGCTGGTTGGTTACAGTTTGCATGAGCAGTGTTATTTTGTGTTCACTTGGTCCCTACAGCTGGAATGTGTATGGCTTCTGGCTTCGTTAACAAAGCCCATGACTCAAAGAGTGTACACCCAGTGCCTCTGCCTCACATCTCAGTCACTGCTGTGGTGAGATCAAATACAAACATTTCTGGACTGTTTATTTTAACACATACAGATGTTTCAAAGAGGTTGATAGTGGGTTGCAAGAGAGGTGCTGGAAGGCTTTTGTTGGATATATAGTTTCATGTATAGCTGGGGATGTGTCAGAATAACGTTATCAAAAATTGTGTAGGAAAGTGATGCAATATATTTCACATACATGTTAAAACCTTCTAAAATCCCTAGGAAAGTAACCTCTTTGTTAGTGCAGCAGCTTAGCTGAGGCCTCAGCTAAAATCTTGTTCTGAGCTTTGACTCACAGCTGATTTTTGTCTGGCATCTTCAAGTTGAAAAGCTTGTATTGCTATTCCCTTACCTTCTGTTGTATAACAGTGATTTGCACACTCTTTGGTGCTTGCTGAATTTGCAAGTATGTAAAATGTGTGACCTATTTTATGTGATTTTTTTTTTTATACCTAATGAATGCACAAACAAACTGATGTGGATTAGAAGGGTGGGTTGGATGGTTAGGGTGTGAGAGCCATGAAGATCAACCAGTCAGTTTACACTGTCTGCAAATGTAGTGCTTCATCTTAAGCATGAATATTTGCTGCATCACATCCCAGTGATTTGGGGTGTGCTGTACGTTGGTCTGGCTTGAAAAAAAAAAAAAAGAGGCATGAATTTACAATACGTGTGGTTTTATTTCCAAACAGGTTTCTTTAAATTTGTCAGGGATAGTTGTCTTTTCACTGGAGCATGAATACATTAAGGTTTTAAGTAAATCTGCAGCACAGACATCTGAGAAGCTTGCTGTGTAATTTGACTGAAAATCTAGGGATGAACTTTCACAAGATGGCTGAGCCATGCTCATGGCTTGCTGCTGCCTGAAGGGACAGCTGCTCTGTTCCTTCTGCGTCTTGCTCCTAGTTATTCAGTTCACCAGTTTTTTTTTTATGCAGACTCTGACATTCGTTGTGACCCTTCAGATCACTTTACCTGTTTTAACCAAATAAAACAAAGCCTCTGCCCCCGGAAGAAGAGCTAATCATTTTCCTTTCATTTCCATGTCACTGTCACAAACCCAGAAGTTGAGGAAGACTTCATGGCCAGGCTGTAGGGACCTAGGCAATGCCACTGTGCTGGAAACATGGCACTGTTTCATTGGCCCAGTAATCAAAGGGAGCTTTGCTATTCAGATGTGTGCCAGTCTTTCAAATTAATTTTATGCATACTGATACTAGCGGCTGCTATCAGAAACATGACTGATAGTGGAATATGAGTTCTTCAAGTATAACAGCTTAAAATACTTAAGAAAAAAAAAGTGTGGTTCAGCTAGAAGCAATGTCCTTGTTTAAATTAGATGAAAGCAATGCTTGTGTGAGAAAGAAAAATGATCCTTGTATTTGTTTTTTTTTAAATCTTAGCATTATTTTGACTTTGTTTTTAAGTTTCCAGTAGTGTAATTACTGCTTATGTCTTATGCTCAAGAATATCTTAATAATCCTTTTCTCTTTCTTTCTAGAACTGAAGGAAAGTCATCATGGGAGCGTTTTTAGACAAGCCAAAGATGGAGAAGCATAATGCCCAAGGGCAAGGGAATGGGCTTCGTTACGGTCTGAGTAGTATGCAGGGCTGGCGAGTTGAAATGGAGGATGCACATACAGCTGTGATTGGTTTGCCAAATGGACTTGATGGATGGTCATTTTTTGCTGTATATGATGGGCACGCTGGATCCCAGGTTGCCAAGTACTGCTGTGAGCATTTATTAGATCACATCACAAGCAACCAGGATTTTAAAGGGCCAGATGGGCCACCATCTGTGGAAAGTGTAAAGAGCGGCATCAGAACAGGTTTTCTGCAAATTGATGAACACATGAGAGTCATCTCTGAGAAGAAACATGGTGCAGACAGAAGTGGGTCAACAGCTGTGGGTGTCATGATTTCTCCCCAACATACATACTTCATCAACTGTGGAGACTCAAGAGGTTTACTTTGTAGAAACAGGAAGGTTCACTTCTTTACGCAGGATCACAAACCAAGTAATCCACTGGAGAAAGAGCGTATACAGAACGCAGGTGGCTCAGTAATGATTCAACGTGTGAATGGCTCTCTTGCTGTTTCAAGGGCACTTGGGGACTTTGATTACAAATGTGTCCATGGGAAAGGTCCTACAGAACAGCTAGTCTCACCCGAGCCTGAAGTTTATGAAATTGAGAGATCAGAAGAAGATGATCAGTTCATCATTCTGGCTTGCGATGGTATCTGGGATGTTATGGGAAACGAAGAGCTGTGTGACTTTGTAAGATCCAGACTTGAAGTCACTGATGACCTTGAGAAAGTTTGCAATGAGATAGTTGACACCTGCTTGTACAAGGTAGCAAGACTTGAGAGGAGAAGTTTATTGTATTTTCCCTATTACAAGTTTATAAACAAGTTAATGATAAGTTTGATTAGCTTTGATTCCACTCTATGTTTTATGTTAATGTGACTTGGAAAATAATTACCGTGATTCCCACAGAAATGGTGATGGAGGGGAAACCAGCACACAACAGAAATAGTATGGCTTTGTGGGTGTCTTTGAAGAGTTTAAAATCATGCACAGATCTGTTATGATGCCTGGGAAACTAGAAGCATAGGGCAAGCCTAGGACAATAACTGTCCTTTTCTGTTTCACAACATAGCTCACAAAACCTTAACTCTTTAATCAGATTAGAAAATATTCTTTCCCTTTCTCTCCTGACTGTATAGTAGCCCTACTGCCATAATTACGTCAAGATGAATACAGAATGATTCAACCCTGACTCCATATCTTACAGTTCAAAGTTTTGTCTTGACTATACGAAGATGTGACTTCCTAAATCAGTTTTTGTTCTGGTTTAATTACTGTACTTCTCATTCAGTGTTGTGTCATACAGCTATGAAACTGGGACTGTTTTGTTTAACAAATCTATGCGCTCTTGTGTACAATGACTTCCACCTTGTTTTCAGAAGTTATAGCCTGCTGCAGTTGAGAGATTTGAAATATTTAGTTTCATAGCTTATTCACTTAGTTTTCCAAAGGCAAGCTGTAAGTCATAATGTAAAATATGCAGCTTTTTTTATATGAACGAGGCAAGACTGCATATCAGCTTTTGCCACGTGGATAACGAGATCATTGTTTCCCATTTAGAAAGAAGAAATTGCTTTCCAGTGCTTTGGAAGATTGATAAGGCATATGTTTTTGTTTACAGTTTTGTCTGGTAGTCTTGAAAACAAATACCAGGGAATGAACACTGTCTTATGGATGCTGTAAATTTTGCAGTAGCCAACTGCCAGCACCTCCTCACGTACAGTTGTTTTAAACATCTGTTTGTTGATCTCACTGACTTCAGTACATTCAATTGTTGTTAAATGTTAAGCATCTAGATGCTTGTTTGTAGACGAGCACAGGGGTATTGAAAGCCCACTGAACAGTTACTTTTCTTAAGTAGAATGTGTTTGTGTTTTAATATGAGTATTAGGTCTGTGTTTAGTCAGAGCTCTAAATGTTTCCATTTCAAAGAATGCTTTTGTAAAGGCCAGAGCCTCTTTAATAGATACTCTAACCTGTAATTTATCTTTTTTTTTAAAAAAAAAAAAGTGGGGGAAAAACCCTAATCAGTAGCAGCATTCTTAGGTGGAAGGACTGTCTGATTCAACAACTTCCTGTGTAAAGGCTTTGTTTCCTGATTTAGTATTTCATCTGTTTTCTTGAAATGATCGGAAAGTACTTAAAACAAGAGGGAACACAACTTTAATTGTCCATCACTTATTAGTAATATCCATTTAAAAAGCCAGTGGGCTGTCTCTAATTGGCTCTGGGTAGTCTTCAGACCATAAAAGTGGAAAAGAAGAAAATGCCTTCAAGGTAACTTTAACTGAATGAACAGGTGGAATTGTGGTAGGAAAAAAACTGAAGGCTAATGATAATATTATTCTGTCTGTAATCTCATGCTACAGTTGACTTTTTGTGTGTGTGTGTATAAAATGCTTGGATGTGGATTTAGTCTGGTGTGTATGCATTCTCAAATAATTTTTTCTCTTCCACCAGGGAAGTCGAGACAACATGAGTGTGATATTGATCTGTTTTCCGAATGCACCAAAGGTATCACCAGAGGCGGTGAAAAGAGAGGCAGAGTTGGACAAGTACCTGGAAAGCAGAGTAGAAGGTGGATCATTTAAAAAAAAATAAGTAACCTTGTTTCTAAACAGACCCCTTGGCCCCCTTCCCCTTCCAACAACTAAACTTAATGCATACAGGCTTTTTAATAGACCTTCAAGTGCCGTTGGCCATCTAGTGTACACCTCTGAAAAAGGCACTCTTACAGTCCTGCTGTATGTCCTGACAAAATTCTGCTATGCAAGTGCAGTAGCCTATAGCCCTGAAAATTGTTCAGGATTACAGAGAGAGAATTCATTTGTGCTCAGTGTTCTTCATGAGTCCATTGACAGCACTAACTTCAGACCCGTAAATCTCTGTTCCTGTTACGTGGAGTTAAATAGTCAGAATGTCCTGCAAAGGTAATTTGAGTGTCATTTTTCTCTGTAGTTCTGTCTGCAAATTAGCCATAAAAAATTTTTATTACACGATTATGGTAGGGTGATAGCTTGATTACTGTCATCTTAGAGGCACCTGCTAATGTGTATTTTTATTTGAAAGTATGTCAGAAATTTATTAAAGCTAATCTTCCAGAATTCCTGATAAGCAAAATCTGGGAGCACATCTTTGACAACTTCAAAATTTTGTTTAAATATGTATTTCTGGATGACTTAAACTTTGAGCTGAAACTGCAAGTCATAGGTGTTTTGGATCACCTAACTAAAAATAGTATTTGAAATCAATTTAGTTTCAGAGATTTCTCATTAAGACTTGATTTTATAGTGCCTTTTGATATTTAAAGATGAACACAGCTTGGATTTTGTTTCTGAAATGTAAGACACACTGTATGCATTGTTTGCATAGGTTAAGTCTATTTTTGAAGTGGTCTCCTCTAGACCTATATGTTACCAGTTCAGTTATGTGTATATACTGCAAGAATCCTTAATAGCACACACGGCACGATACGCAGAGTACTGAGCAACGATGGTATCGGTGATTAATATGTTACAGAAATATACTGTGCACTTTTTTCCTCCTTGACTTGTGTGAAGATAACACGCAGTGCAGTTTCATGAATTTCACAGTGGACTTGCCTGCATGGGAATTCTGGATTCAGGCAAACCAACATGCAGTTTAAAGCCCTGTTGGTGTAGGTGCTCCTCAGGAAGCATTGCCTTTCTCAAAGGCCTTGTCCCCAAAGGTCTTGGCGAGCTACAGCTGTTCTGCCACTGCACAAATGTCCAGATAGAGCATTTCTCTGTTTTAATCCAACTTTTTTGTAATAGGAAAAGTTGGTGCAGAGCAAGCTATAGTGTGAATTTATTTGACAGTGTAGCAAGAGTATCCACATGCGTGGTAGCACTACGTGAGTTAAGTGTCAGATGGCTTTCTCCATTTCAGAGCAGTGAGCAGCAGGCATTTGAAGAGCTTGCTATTTAGGCCCACTCACAGAACTGCTGAAGAGCAAGTGTGCTGTAAATTCACACATTTGTTTACAGCATGCTAACTCTTTCTAATCTGGGGAAGTATTGCCTTCATACCTTAGCTGTTTTGTCTTAATTCAGACAAACCCATGACATAGAATATGAAGTTAAGGCTGTATCTTCAGCTGGCACCATTGTACCCCTGTGAATATTAACAGTGAGGAAAGCTGATATTTTGCACAGACACCTCAGTAAATGAAGAACCTATCACTGGAACTGCGTGTGATTATGGTACATACAGTTAATTTGGCTGCCAGTTCTTTCCATTTATACAAATAGAAAATTTCAGGAGTGAGTGAAGTGTCATGCTTGAATGGAGGCAAAAGGATTCTGGATGTAGTTATGAAGCACTTTAATACTAATTTAATGCCAAGTTGTCTGAGCTACTTGAGGAAACGCATTGTACTTCCCTTCAAGGGTCTTTGCTTCTTTTTAGAGTTGAACTTAATCTTTTGTCTCTTGTTGCACAAAGATATTTAAACTAATGAATGTGTAGTAAACACTATTCAACCCTATAGAGAGAATCACAGAATCACAGAACTTGTCCTTTTAGCTCTTAATTATGAGGCATGTTGAAAAGCTGAACTAAAGCAGAACTTCAAGAACAGGTGTTGATTAATTATTACATATAACTTGATAATTCTTGTGCAATTAAATCGTTTGGTGTAAATGGGTTATGCAGAACTGACTAGTAAGGTAGGACCACTACAGTATCTGAAATTTTCAACACTACAGTAAAAAATACTCTTCATGTTACACATAAGATGCTTTAAGAATGGTAATGCTTGACTTTAAAAGCCTAATCTCTAGCTGAAGTAAATAGAAAATGTAGAGACTACTTTTAGAATTCTCTTACGGATTTGTAATATCAACTTGTAGTTAAAATCAATTTCAATGGAAACCTGGTGGAAGTGCATATCCTTTTATGCACTTCAGTACTCGATGTAGTCCTAACAGGTAATGAGATTTAATGCTTACTAACGTGCATTTTTCCTAGGCAGCCTAGAACATATTCTTACACTGTTAAGTAGTAATGCAGGTTTTAAGACTGAATAGGGCTTATTACTTACATTGAACGAGAGGGGAGATAGAACTAGATGACTAGATGATCTTTAAGGTCTCTTCCAACCAAACAATTCTACAATTCTATGACAGGACGGTTGATTCAGATTTAAAAAAAAAAAAAAAAAAAGAAGAAGAAGAAAGGTAGCTTTTACTTACTATGCCACCTTGGAATCTCCTTTTATCAATCTCAGTGCATTTGTGGTCTAGATTCATAGCTACAATAGAAGAAGAGGCAAGTATGGAGAACCATCTTTTTCCCATTACTTGCAGTAAACAAGTGTTACTCCTAAAACATCATGTGAACTTCCTGGTAGAAGTAATCAGTCATTCCAAAATGCATTGCTATTATTTGCACTAATATGTGAGTTATTGATGCGTTGACTCTTAAGACACTTGTCTAAGCTTTTTTTTTCTGTTCTTAGTTTCTTACATATAAGTATTCAGTAATAGATAATCCTTGCAATATTTATATCTATATAGAGATAAATAATTTTCATTTAACTGTTACATGTTCCCTCCCATATTTTCACAAAATTGAAGCTTTGACTTTTTTTTTTCAACCATGTGGAATTCCCGTTCAGAAAAAAGAAATAAGCAGTTATGTTTTGAATCCTTTATTTTAGGGTTGTAAGTACATTTTTACATTGGTTGATGCCATGAAAATGTTTAGAAGATTTTAAAGTAAATTGAATGGGGTTGGGGCTCATAATATGTATTGAAAAAAAGTAATTCCAATAAATTAACGCAGCTAGCAGACCGACTCCATTTGTTGTGTCATCAGTGTTCATTCAGTCTGTATCTTTAGTTATATCAAAATATAAATGTATTCATTTAGTGGAGACTGTATGTTAAATGTACTGCAGTTACAGGTTGTGAAACTGTGTAGCATAGGTAAACGATAAAGTCCTTATTTTTGTACAGCAGAACTCTAGCACTAGCACAATGTAGAATATACTAGATGTTCAAAATTGCACAATAAAGGAACTTGGCAAACCAAATCTGAGATCTTGCTTCTTATTCAGATTTACAAGTGTTAGATGGTAAAATGAATTTTGGCCGTAGATTTTTGAGGAAAACAAAAGTTTTTGAGGTATCTCTGGTGTGTGGTGTTGTGTATCTAAATTGTAGATTTTGAATTGACCAGGTTAAAGCTTTGTGTTGCAGAGTCTGACACTGGGTGAGGAGTAGACGGTGCTTCCATTGTGCCTTGCAAATAATTGACACAATCTGACTGCAAAATAAAGCTGATTCTTTCAGTAAACACATGCAGCCTTGAAAAACTGTGGCATGCACAAAGAGTAATTCACAATTTTTTAAAAAATTATTATTTATTGTACTTAAAAGGTCTGGATATGTGTTGGTTTTAAAAGCTTCAGTGTGCCATATCTCACCGATTAAATTACAAAATGGAAACTTGGTATGCTGTCTGGAAGTATCCTTAGGGTAAAAACTGAACGCAAAAGTATTCATTTCAAAGATGGTACTGATGAATTCCAGCTACTCTTCAAGTTGTATAAATACTTCATTACATGAAGAATAGAGTGTGTGTGTATGCACACACGTTGTATATGGGCTGCAGTATTCACTTGGAGATCAACAGTGCTGAGTCTTAACAGTTCATCTCTTATTTCTAAGCGCATATTTACAAGCAAACTGTTGAGATGCGTTTTGAAAAAATTCCTTGTTCTTTGAATTTTATAAAATTCCTATGAAAAGAGAATCTTTTCAGAGGTGGTATAGTGAAGTCTCTTGTGATTGCAGTTGTGCTTACTGCTTTGAAAAGGAAAGCAGGCTTAAGAATACAACCAAAGAACTAATTTCTCAGCAAATGTGACTGTGTCTACAGTGTAGGGTTTCTTCATCCAGAAGCTGGAGAGGGTCAGCTTTAAATAACTGCCCAGTAGTCACATATTCCTCAAGTTGAGTGAAGGGTGGAGCTGTCTCTAGATTCCCATGTCCCTGGCTTTTAATTTGGACATATTAGTTCCTAATGTTTGCATGTTGTGAAGCTGTCGTAAGGTACAGGTATTGGCTTATACATACAGCCATGGGGGTTGTTTTGTTTTTAATGTGTATGATGATGAACTTTTGTTTCTTGAAAATACTATTTCTTTCTATGATGATGATAATCTTTTACCTTTTATTGCAGTGATAAAGCTGACGTTAATATTTGC
This sequence comes from Penelope pileata, assembly GCA_013396635.1. Classification (NCBI taxonomy): domain Eukaryota; kingdom Metazoa; phylum Chordata; class Aves; order Galliformes; family Cracidae; genus Penelope; species Penelope pileata. Next base: position 747,067 of record WBMW01005641.1, on the reverse strand, counting down.
CTCATGCCCAGTGCATTTTGTTGGGAAGATAAAATAATGATATAGCAGGAAAGCCACTACAGACTTTTATTAGGTAGCCGTGTGTTTCTGAACCCAGTGTGCATGTTAACAGCTAGCAGGGTATCTTGTGTCACATCTGTCACAGGTCCCTTTTGTTATGGAACCAAGTTAACATCTTCCATGTTGAGTATGGTCTGTCATTTATTTCTTATATTAACAGAAGTTAAGCTGCCTTTGTATAAAACTGAGTGTTTCAATCTTTTTAAGTTAAATTTGGACTGCACTTACAAAAAAAGTACTTCTGATTCCCAGAGATCATAAAGAAGCAGGGTGAAGGAGTACCAGACTTAGTCCACGTGATGCGTACGTTAGCAACTGAGAGCATCCCTAACCTCCCGCCAGGGGGTGAATTGGCAAGCAAGTGAGTTCACATCAGTGTAAATGTGTTTTTTATTATTATTTAAATCAAAACTTAACTGTAAGGCCACTCTTAAAAGCATGGGGAGGGAGGAAGGGCGCAGGACAAATATGGTCCGTTCTCCAGTTCTTCTCACTGAATTGTTCTGAATGAAAAGGGAAAGCACAAGAGCAGAGTTAACTGTGAATTGCTACTAAAAAGCTCAAATGTAGTTCTGGGAAGAACTGAGGGTTTTTTAAGGGTGGCCTAAGTGTCTCTGTTTTTGTAATTAACTGGGATTCTCTGGGTGGGACATTGTTTGAAGATGCAAAATGAATGCACTGACTTCAGTAGCTACTTGAATATATGGTTCTGTACTTCAAGAAGTTTTATGCATATGATGTTTTGCTTGGCAGCTTTCTTTTCTCATCTGTAGCTAAGGCAATACTGTAATTGCTTAAGGTTTTGCTTATGCATCTCTCTGCTTGTGTCAAATCCAAAAACTGGATAGAAGTCTATCAAAAAAGTTAAGCAGAACTTCAAATAGGCTGGTTTTGTCCTTGAAGAGTTCAGTGCTGGTGCTGCGTGGTCTCATAAATCAGTGTTCAACACTTGAGAAAGAAATGCACTTAGTTCTTTTGCCCAGCAAGTGCTTTTTGGTTCACAGTGTTGTTCATGAACTTATTTGTTTATATTTGGCATTTGTGATGTGGACAATTATTTTTATTAATTCAGTGTTTAATTTCTGAATTGTTACCTCAGAACATGAAGTCTGTGGGCACATAGGGGAATAAATGATGACTGAACCATAAGGATGACTTCTACAAAACAAAATGGTTCTTACATGACATGGGGGAAGAAGAGATGGCTATATATAAATAGTAGCATCTATTTAGGATGCGTTGCAGTCATCTTGAGATATTGATGAGTCTGTTAATCACAAAAGATGGCACACAAATCATTTATCAAGCTCCTTTGGCTAGCAGTAGCATCGCAATTGTGAGGAAATGCTGAAGGCACTGAAGCAATTGACTTCAGTGCTGACAACTTGGGAAGAAGACAATGCTTTTTGAGAAACTTTGCTTTATTTAGAATCAGCAATACTTATTGTTGAAAGACGAGAACAGCTTTTTTGTTCATATGTGCAGTGTACTTTGGGTGTAATTGCTTGTTTTCATTGCTTTGAATTCAGCCTCTTCTTCTGTGCTGTATAATCATTCACTAGAGTCACTGTGATGTTTATACTGCTGCATGGCAGTACCTGACTTTTCGGTGTTACAGATGATTATAAAGCCTGTCATCTGCTTTTTTTCTTCTAATGCACTCCTTTTTGTTTCCTCTGCATGTATTCATGAGCAGTTAAAAAGTGGTTTTGAGGCTGTTTTGTATCTTGGTTGTAGTCTGCTGCCTTGTCATTTTTGGTTCTGCAAAAAGAGTATCTGGAGGAAAATTGCTTTTGGAGTCCAATCTCCCTTTTACTCCCCCCTCTCCTTCCTGCTCCCCCTCCAAAGTTTATTCCCTATGTGCTTGGTAAGGCAGAGGCTTCCTTGTCTTTCCCCCTCCCATTTTTTTTTTATTTTTTTTTTTTTGTGCACGTGTGTCGCTTTTCAAGAAAATCTCTTCTTGAAGCCCTCTGGAAGGTGCTACTGCAGGCAGAAATGGCCATGGCATTCACCAAGTTCTCTAATGCCCTTTTTCAAAGTCTGAGGGACATACCACCAATGAAACAGCACTGCAGCCTCATCTGAATGTTTGGTTGTGCTTCTCTTCTGTTGAATGCCAAGTGCTATTCAGCTTTGTTTTTCTCGGACTTGAAGGCTTTAAAGGATTGAGATACTTATGTTCAGGGTTTAATGACTTAGGACTAACGTGCAGTAAACTTGGTTCTGTGAATGTAAAACCTTTAAAAGTTTGCATTTAGAATTGCAATTTTTTGGAATTTTGCTTAAGGACTTTGACTTAAACCTTTAAATCTTGTGTTTGTTTTTTTGCTTTTTTCTTCTTTTGCTCTAGACGGAGTGTAATTGAAGCTGTTTATAACAGACTGAACCCCTATAGGAATGATGATACTGTAAGTATCTTTTCCCTTCCATTTCTTTCCTCCCAGTAATTTTATCTGTTTTGTAAAGAAACATTGCTTGTTCTTGGATATTTGTCCCAGAAAAAGTAATAACAGTTTGGTGCTATTTGGCATTCTTTGTGATTGTTTTCTGATGCCTTCTGCTGATCATAGTCTCAGAACTCTAGCATAGTTTACTTGTTAGTCTTCAGGAATTCCCTGATATGAATCTTTCCTGGATTTCCAGATTTTTTTCTGCCAAATTGTGCAAAGAGTCTTGTGTAAGTTTTGTGGGAGATACTTTTCTCCCTGTATCAAAAGGAAAAGGACTATACTTAGAGGTTAAATGTTTATCAACTTTAAGGATATATTCATTTTCGAAATGCAATGAGTAAGCACTCTCATGTCTTAAGTGAGCATACAGTTTAGGTTCTTGTATGTCAGCGATCAGGTACAAACCCACTGTCAGGGTGCTTTGAGGAACAACCCTCAAATATGAACAGTGATCCCAGTTGCAATGAGATCACTCAGCCCCTGGAAATGCTGTACTTAACGAAGTAGCTAAATTACTTTGCAGCAGAAATTGCTTACGTGCTTAGATGTGGCAGAGAAATGAAATGCCTCCAACCATGAAGCTGTGTGTTGGCTTTGTGACTGGGTGCTACTGTATGGCAGTTCTCACAGTACCTTTAGCATAACAGTGCCTTAATACCGGCTGAACGAGGGTGTTCTACCTTCAAAATACATTCTGTATAAGTTACTGTTCTACAAATGTACAGTAAACTTCCTTTTGTGATGATGCTGGCAACTAGGATACAGAAATTTGTGTACTGAATAGTTGGCATGCAGCTCCTGCATTTTTACTCACTACTGCTTTTATTCTTTCTCCGTACACTTGGAACACACACAACCATTTCAGTCTTTCATATAATGGTTCTCCTTTGCTACTTCTGGTCTTGAAGAAAAATCTGGAGGTGGTACTCTTGCAGAGAGTAATTTTAGTGATCTTGGCTTTTGTACTACACCTCCGTGCCAACTGTTCTTCTTGGTTTGTAATGAATTCTGTGTGCAAGTTTTGAATGAAGGGTGCAGAAATTTAATGCTAAGAAGTTGTCATATGTGGCATTGCTAAAGACTTAATTATCCTCTTCCCTTGCAAAGGAATCAGTAAGGCAATACTTTGAAAGGAGAGTAATGTTTGTATGTCCTGCAGCCTCAGTAACAACAGGGAAGCATAGCTGTAGAAGCACCAGCGGAGGCTGCTGTTAAAGCCCAACATGTTCCTTAGCTTCTTAGGGGAAGCATATAATGCTGAAACAACTAAAGATTGCTGTACTTAGAAGCAGATAGCTCTGCTGGCTGTGCTGCTTATTGAACTTAGTTCAGCTACTGAGCTGTGTCTGCACTTCTTAGCTGTGTTAACATCTATACCCAACTTGATGGAACTGATGAGCAGTTAGATAAAGCTGAATGCAGAACAATCTAAGTGGGGGAAAAGGGAACAGACACGAAGGTAAAAGCATTAAAAACCACTAGGACTTAACTGTTTGATTTGTGCTAGACTGTTTTCTTTTAACTGATAGCAGAAATCATTTAAATGTTTTTCAGGGTGGTTCCATTTTTCTGCTATACAAAATCCAATTTTATCTGGGCCTAAATGGACCAAATTTTAGGGCTGCTCAGATACTGGATGCATGGATGTAATGCCATGCAGTGTAGCCACACAGTTAGGATTTAAAGCACGGTGTGTCTGTGGTTTCAACTCTGTATTATGGAATTCTTTTTCTCCTTATTACAATTTAAAATTAAAGTTTTCTGCAGTTACCAAAACTACACTTCTCTATTTAACCTGAGATTATATGAGTAAAATAGATCTGAATTATAATGAGGTGTTGGTTGATGCCTGTCTTCCTATGCAGTGAGGAAGGACTGAAATATCAAAAGATGGAAATGATAATAGCAAAAAGGCACATCCTGCTCTTTTAACACATCTGCGTAGTAAGGGTGTGCATTCGTATTCTAACTATTCTGGGAATGTTTGTGAATATTTTTCCTGGGATGATGTTTCCAGGATTGGTAAGCATTTTAGAGAACACTTGGTCAGATTTTGAAATGTTTTGATACTTAGTGCTTCGTTAATTAAGCATATGGGGTTTTTAGATGCTTCTTGAATGTTGTTTCTGCTCTTTCTGAAAGGGGGGTGAAAACAGACTCCTAAAGTGATTTAAGTTTTTTCCCTTTTCAGTCTGGATTATCCAGAAAATGCTGTAACTATGGGCACTCCAGACTTTAAAGGGTTCCTTCTTTTTTCTTTAAGGATTCTGCCTCAACTGATGATATGTGGTAAAACTGCTCACCTAGCTGTGGAGTTCACGTTTCATTCTTCAAATGAAAGCGCAGCCCAACCTCAGTGACCCTTCTTAACATCCATCCTCAATATTAATTAAGGAAGGGAATATGATGCGTTGGTGAGAGTGACTACAGCAGAAAACTCCAGCAGTACGACATCTAGCCCAGGAACTGATCTTTTTTGTAAAACAGACTTCTGTAAACGTGATTTCAAACCATAATTCATGTTGTAAATCAGACTCCAGCAATTTATGTTGTATGATTTTGTTTTTGTAAAGTGCAATTGTCTTTGTACAAAATGCTCATATTTAATTATGAACTGCTTTAAATCACTACAAAGGTTAGAAGAAATGTTTGGCTTGTGTGATGCAACAATATATATCCCTTTAAATTCATGTTGTGGTTTTGGATTGCAAGGAGCAGCAGCCTAGCCAGCTAGGTGCTCAAGAGGTGCACAAAACTGTAAAGATAATGCTTTGTTTTACATGAAAGCTGATCTCGTGGGCAACTTTCCAGAAATTGCAGTATGTGAGTTTGCTTGGCAATGGAAAAACAACAAAGAGCAGTGCATGTTCTTCAGGAAGCACATCTTGTTTTCTCAGAGGTATTCCTGCTCTCACATTGAGTTAAAGGGAATTCTGATTCAGACTTCAGTGGGAGTTAAATCATGCCCTATTAATAGTATCGTGTTCATACACATATGAACCTTCGGATTAGAATGCCTTGATTCTCTGCACCTCTCCTCATTAACCCTTACCTGAAGCTACTAATCACTGAGCACGAACAGGCAGCTTTCTACATACAGTAGGAGTCTGCAGCATTTTTACAATCTTAATTGGCTGGATCTGCTGCTGTTCCAAGTAAAATACTTTGAATTCCATTTTATCAATAAAGCTTGGTTTAACAAACAAGAAATTTACCCATAAATGTGTAACTCCTTTTTTCCTGCCTTTTAAAATGTCAGTGCCATTGTAAATGATATTTTACATGTGGAAGAATATTTTTATTAATTGGTAGCCCATTTTGAAAATGGGAAGAGTTTTGATTATTGCCCAAGACATAGCCATATGCTAGAGGATGAAGTGGGATTAATCTGTTACCCTCTTTTTTACGAGTGTGGATTTTTTCAGGCTTTTTTCCCTACCCACTGAAGATGTGCATTGGTTTGAATTTGCCTACTGTTTGATCAAAATACATTTGTCAAAGCCTGACAATCTTTAACATTTTATGGTGTGTGTTTTTAATTGACCCACTTACATAGAATGAGAGACTAGTGGTTAAACAGTACTTGTGATTAGAGATGTAGCATGTTGACAGTATCTAACTGTTTGTTGTTTAAAATTCTAATTTAAAATTTTATAAGAGAATAAACTAATTTGATTTAAGCTTAGCTTTCTCCCATTGAACATACAAAATTAAGTTTTAAAGTCAGTCGTGTTTGCAAAACTGCTGTTTTGTGCACCTTGTATTGTCTTTTTGGTTGAGAATATTGTATTTAATATGTAGTTTACTCATTTAGTAGGCAGATTCCCCAAAAGGAAAATCAGTAAAACAAGTAGATTGTAACATTTACTGCGGTTAAACAGAATCAAAACTTGGTGTATAATTATTTTGATAGGAAAATGTAGTACAATGCATTTTGCTATGTGTCTTTCCCTAACTTTGGAATATACATATTTGTATATATAGCCTTAAAACTAATGCAGAGTTAGGGAACACTGAACAGTGAAAAAGTAACTTATAGTGTCTTGGAACTAAGTATGGTATATACCAGCAAACTTTTCATTTATCCCTCTTGTCTATGTGGGGTGCTTAAAACGTAACTTCATTGTATTCAGTTTGTAATCTGTTCAAGCATGAATGAAGAAAACATAAGCACTATTTGTATTTATAAATTTATAGCAATTTTTGCTTAAAGAACCAGTTCCTTACCTACCTATGAATAAATGCTTACAATGTCTAATTTTGTTGTAGAGTGCAAAACTATAATAATGTTAAGTTATAGCTTCACAGGCACCTAGTTAACGAGAGTATTTAATAAGACATGGCATATTAGTGCAAAAAGCTGAAGTCAATTTAGGACTAGGCAGATCGAGTTCTGCCCTTTTTTGTACAGACTAAGGTTTAGTTTTGGAAACTGCAAAACCTTGAACTGGACTGTGGAAACTTTGAGTTTTAAACTTAAAAAAAAAAAAAAATCGGAAGCAAAACTGTGGTGTGTAAAGCCATACTTCGTAATCACTTAAACTGTCTCAGTGACAAATGATGTATTTGAAGCCTCTTCCTATGAGGTCTCCTAAAGGTTAGAAAGTAATTCTGCTGTTGCTACAGGTGCTGTAGGTAGGTTTGAGGGTAGCGGATGGAAGCCCGTTTCAGGCCTTTCTCTCTCCCACCTACGTTCAGCGTTTTGATGAGGTCAGAGCACTGAATATGATGTATGCAGAAACACTGCCATTTTAGATACAGAGTTTGATTACAAAGTACACTAATGATATAAAGCATCCTAGAAGAGAGGCAAACTGTACTTTTCACTGCTCTGAAACGAAAAAGGCACTTTTGCACCTTTGTGCATCTCCTTCTTGCACCAGAAACTTTTTTTTAATGCTAAAAACATTAGCACCTCAGGGGCAAGGCAGCAATTTTTCTTTTTTTTTTTGAAGTATTGTGTGCTATTTATTTCCCTCATGGAAAAAGATTCCTGTGTGACAAAAATGAAAATTGTGTGATGTTAAAAGATGTATTTTTAAATACATGTTCAAATAGGATGGTCCCAATTTTCTTGTTTTTTTTTTTAAAAAAAAAAAAAAGGAAATGATATTTGTAAAGCTACTTTGCTTCGTGTGCCGTGCAACTTTTGTTTTCTATCTACATTTGACAGCTTCACTGGCTTTGGTTTCTGTGAGTTTTGTTCTAGTCAGATTAAATGTTTCACTGGTCATTCTGGGAAAATACCTGTACTGCTTTATAGACAACTGTTTCAAATAATTCTCACTAATTCAGCATTGAAATACGGTCAAGACAGAGGCTTCTAAAATGTGTTTTGAAGCTAGTGTTGGATTAACTAAGTGTAATTACATTGTGCAGGGCCCTAGGCTTGCAGGGCTTTGTATTAATCCGTTGTTTCAGTAGCATCCTGGTACCCACAGTGGGCAGAAATCAGCGGTGCTGAGCAAACTGTGGAGCCAGGGCCTTCCAGCTGGCTTGCTCTGGCCTAGGCTGCAAGCAGCACTGCAGAGACCCTGATGTGTGGCCATCCCTCATTGTAATCTCCAGCAGAAATCAGAATTGGAGACAAATTTCATCTCCTTGTCATTGAACAACACCGAATTGTGGTCGTTCTGAGTTGTCTCATACTAACGAGATGCCTAAAGAATATTAAACAGCAGATGAAGAATTGTAGCGCTGACCTTGGCAGTTCATGCAGGTGCCAACGCTGATCATTTTAACACGTGCTTCTGAGACTGACTTGAATGTCAATGAAATTGTTTAATACAAAACTGATACTGTCTCAGCTGTATAGGTTAAAATCTGAGCCATTTTGCTTAGTTCAAGAATTGGAAACTTCAGGGTGATTTAACAAATTTGGGGAACAGTTTTCACTGCAGTAGATTCCCTGATAATCTCTTCTTGACTTGTTGCCCTGGGGTAGCATAGGTCTCCTTTCGCATGTCTTTTTTTAATAATTTATGAACTAAGGATATGGGTTCATGGTCAACTAATACCCAGGCAAGGGCAAAATGCAGGGGGAAGACAGGGCTGGAAGCAGGGGAATGGTTGCAGCATCCCTTTTGCCAATTTGGGAAGTGACACCCTCAGTGCAGATAAATGATGGACCTGTGTACAGAGCATCAGAGCCCTCACAGATCTGTCCCCACGGTGTGCTTAAACATTTTACTTTGGTCAGTGGTCAGCATTCATTTTCTTAAAACTGGCATCATGAAAATTCGGTTTTAATGTGTTGTACATGAATTCCATGCTGACAAACTTGTTAGCTGTCTGTGTTTGTATGCAGCCCTGCCTTAAGGGGTAGGTAGCATGGCTGTCACATTTGGGTTAATGAAAAGGCTCTTAGAGTTTACCTTATTTCAGCGTACATCAGGATTTCATCATGCTAAGATGTTCATCTCAATTCTATGATTCAATTCACACACTTTCTCGAATTGCTTTATGCCCAAATGACTTTAAATGGTACATTTAAATGTATTGATATTTAAACTCTGCTGTTTCTGTAACAGGCTAACCTTTAGTAAAATGTTACCCTTTTTCCTCATCATTGGACAAATAGAAGGTTTTTAATAAAAACCTGATGTACCTTGCTTGGGTTAAGAAAGAGCAGAACTCTGTAGAGCTGTACTTTACAGCTCTATTTCTGTAGGGAATGCGATTGTTACTGCATGCCAAGCTTCTTGAGGTGTAAAAATGTCTTCAAGATAACTGGTATAGCTCCTTGTTCCTGCAGCTACGAGCATTTGAGGTTATCATAACCCAAGCCTTCATGTCCCATTCCAGGGCGTAAAGCCTCTGCTGGGCTGGATAGATTTTTAACTTTAAGTCACAAAAAGAGGCTCTACATATGAATTTCTGGAATGCTGTAGTGCATAAAATGAATGCAATTCCCAAAGTGAGCCATTGAAGCAGTATAAAAACAGAGCGAAACACGGGTAACAGTCTGGGCTAAGTCCTTTGGAATGAACAGTGTTGGAGTATTGATCAGAGGATGTGATCTGAGCTCTTCCTGAGCTGTCTCTGGAGTGCTTGCAGAGCTGCAGCCTCAGGCATTGCCTTCTGAAGGTTTTTGTACCTTTGTTTGGATACTGGAGTTGCTTTGTAAGTGAGGCAGCAGTCACCTGGGCCATGGCGTTTGGTCGCCGAAGCTCAAGAAGCTGTAGGAAAACGTAAGGCTTTTCTTTACATTCATGGACCATTAAATGCTTTCAAATAGAAGAAGAGCATACAGCCGGCTGAAAGCTGAGTTTACATCATCTCCCACTGAAACGAATTTCCAGGAAAATCTTCAGAAATTTTGATTTACTTCTAGTACGTGGAAAAAGTCAACACTTTAATCGTGTTGTAGTCATCAGCCTATAGTGAGCTAGATCTTAGGCCTATTTCTTGCTTTATCAATATTTTTGTTTGATTTTCCTTTTGAGTTAGCAGTAAAATGTTTTTTCCTCATCACGTGCACGCTTTTACAAAAAGTCTTTGCTTCCAAGCTGGGAGTCCAGCATTGATAACAGTGTCTTACAAAGAGAGTTTTGGGGCAGATGTGCTTTACACAGAACAACAGAAATCCTGACCTTTGCAACCTCAAAATTTGGAAAAAGTAGGCTTAACTTAAAGAACGAATGCCTTGTATAGAATTAAAGAAGTAGTTGTACTCTGAAAGTTTCAAGACTTCAGTAGGAATGGGATAGTAGGTCAGAGTTCTAGATCATATACTGTTTTATGCCTAACCAGATTTTTACTTTTAACTCATACCGATTCCTGCCTGAATGCTTTTTATCGCTAGACGTTTTTGTTGTTGTTTAAATCAAAAAGAAAACCAATGGTCCTTACTACTGTATAACCAGGAATTTGCTCGCAAGGATGAGTGCCGTGTCAGGCAGCAGCATTTCTCTGTAAGAGCCCTACATCCCCACTTCTCTGTTCACTCTGTAGCATTGAGCCAAAACCGAAATTCCTTTTTGCTTCCATTAACTGCATGGCTCTGAAGAGCTGGTGGGAGCATCTGTTTTTTACAGCTCAAGCAAGCAGGACTCGATATATATTGTGAGTAAGCCTCCAGCGCAACGGAGATGCCATTGTTGTTTCCTTTGAGAGAGATCTTTGTGAGGAAAAATGAGAAAACGGAGAGTGGCAGGTCAGAAAACATTACGTGCTTTTACTTCTATTGATACCTGTAGACTGAGGTCTTCAGAGTTTCATTTCTCTTATATGACTGAATTCAGCTCGATCTGAGCAATGGAAATATGAGCAGCCAATTTCATTTTCACTGTTGGGTTTCAGGCTGAAGCACAATATTTTTGTGTAAACTACAAGGGAAAACTGAATCAAGGTGATCTTGGGAAAACAAAGCGTATACTTCACAGCCTGCTGATGTTGGTGGAGAATCACTCACAATATATACAGTTAGCACAAGTATTGTTGCAGCCTTTGCTGTCCTACTTTTGTTGGAATTAAACGTAATCATTATTCGGATTTGGTTTTGAAAAAGCTTTTCAGAGCCGAAGGGGAAGAAGGTGGTAGTCCTGAAGCAAAATGGTAGATTAATTAGAATTAACAATGCCCTAATTCTTTGAACACACAAGTCAGCAGTTTTTTTTTTTTCTTTTAAAACATCAGAGGGGCATAATTTTAGAGGTTCCGGTCTTTCATGTACTGCTTTTGGCTTTAAAAATAAATAAAAGGATGGAATCCAAAATAAGTTACCTGGGATGGGAAAGCAGAGAGGCCCTAAATCTCTAGGAACAAATGTGCTGAATATACGCAGCACTGTTTCCGTGTCCCGTAATGGAGCTACTGAAAGATCTGTGCTGGTGTTTGTAGGGGAGTTTTTGTCATTGCTGGGTGTTTGATGCTAGACTCTAAAATCTGCTCGGTTTGGAATTTCCAGAGGTGTAAATTGGGAACTGGGCATTGTGCAGTGGTCGCCAGTCTGGGAGAAGCTGGACGAGCCATTCATACTCTGTTCTATTGGTTGATGCCATATAAAGAGTTTGCTGCTGGGCACTGGGATTTCCTAGCGTATATTTTAGTGCTGGTGTTGTGATTCGCAATGACCTCGAGTACCAAGAGTTACGTTGCGTTTATTAACCTGCTCTAACTTTTTGGTGCCAGGAATCTAGTTTTTAGAGGAAGTGCTGAGTTATGGAAATGGCCATGGCAAATCGTGCCGGGTAGTTCGCAGCTCAGAAAACTGAATCACCAGCGACACGGGGTCAACACGAGACACGAGCCTGGATCCTCCTAGCCAGGGCATACTGGATGTTAGAGAAGTGAGAGTCGAGTATGATTTCCAGAGCTGGCTGCTTTATAGCTGTTTCAAAGCAGAGATTTGGGGTGTTAGCATCTGTCTTGTTACTAAGACTCTGTACAAACATGCTGAATTAGAGAGTTTTCACCTGTCTTCTCACAGAGTTAACTCCGCATCGTATCATGGAAGTCTCGTTTGTAGTGACATGCTGTGCCTGTCTTTTTAGAAAATCCATGACCTCTTTATATCTATTTTGTGGAAAGTGTAACTTTTTCATTGATGACTTGTACAAATGTGTGTTACGAATGGAGAGATTTAAGCTTGAAAAGCATGTTTGCAGAATACACAGCTTCGTTATGGAATTTATAAATTTAACAGAGTAATATACAAGAGCATAACTATTTTCCTTAAGTAGAATGTATAACAATATATAATAAATTATTCTCCACGTAGTTCACCAATATTTACAGTTTTACACAATTCAAACTGTGTGTTTACAGAAAGTTCAATAAATGTATATTTTGTACTATGTACAGATTCCTGGTCCCAAAGAAAATGTGTGAACTTAGTTTCTAACTTAACTTTTGAGATTGTACTTTTTTTTTTTTTTTCTGGGTTTGGAATCAGTTGAACAAACTGCATTATGCCTGTTGATGGTGGAGGCTTGCATCGGAGTAAATGGGAATTGGAAATATTTCGGATCTACAGAAGTGATTCCTCTAAATAAAACAGGCAATGACATTGTGTGTGTGTATTTGGTGTGCCATAAGCCATTTTCACATCTGTTTTGTAGTCACTAAATTACAAACCGGTTATCAGGCCTCATTCAGTTTTCTAATTCAAGCTTGTTCTCTTAAAATAGAATACGAAGTGCTTATTTTCATCACTTACTAGTTACAGATATAAAAATCCTCCATTGTTTTTCCCTTACATGCTGAAATTCCAAGGTTGAGCAGTGTGCTTGGCTCTGGCCGTGATGTTCCCCAGAAGTCACCTGGTCTGGGGTTTTCAGGAGAGCTGGGGAGGGATCAGGATGCCCAGCTTTTGGAAAACCAGCTCACACTGGAGCAACATACACTTGAATCTTGTGTCCTGACTCAGTACTGTGAAATACAGGACAGACCTTTATAATTTGCAGAATGTAAGGATGCTGAAGGATAAGATGAATCCTTCCACTGTTTTTAGCCTGCATGATTTGGAGGGAGAATGGCCTTAGATGTTGTTGGTTCACATCTTGTTTCCCTGGAAATCTTTTCTATGAACAGCTGGTAGGATTCTGACGTGGGCTGTTCAAGTACAGCAGGAAGGGGTGGGAGGGCATCCTGCTGTCCCTGTAACTGGAGCAAGGTGGTCTTTTCTGAAGATTCAGCTCTGCCCCTTGAAGGATTACAAACCAAAGCTACTGGTTTTGCTACTTGTCCAGCAAAATGAGGGACTGTTTTCTGTATATTAAATAACTAAGAATTAAAATTGCTGTGATCCAATTGCTTTGGTTCACACTAATGGAGCAAACATGGGAGAACAAGTATATCCCTTTGTTTTCTAGTTCAAAGCTTACAGAAAGAGTGATTTATTGCATCCAGTGGGGAGTTTTAGTTTATTTTTTCCTCAAACGAAAGGAATGATACACCTCAGCACAGCATTGTTGGTTCATGTAAATGCTTTTTTTGATGCTTGACATGTAATCCTAACTCTGAATGTCCCCAGTGGTGTTTAGACAGACTTATTATCTAACTTTATAGTGGTTTGTTGTGGTTGAGTTCAATCAGACAGCATTTACATGGGCTGATTTTAAAAAGGTAAAACGCTGAAGCCCAGGTAAAACGTTTAACTGTGATTTCAATTTTGGATTTAAGCAGTTTTAAAGAGTGCAAGAGTTCATTCTAATTTAATGAAGTTCTTCAGGGATGGAGGTGAGTTTGGCAAGGAGGAACCAAAAGAATTGTTTACGGTTGCTGTTACACTCAGGTGATCATCCCTGCAGATACAGGAGGGTGGGAGCTGAGGGGACTTGGTGTGGGGCTCATCTTTGAGAGCCTGCAGGCCTCGAAGTTCATCACCATAACTCAAATTCTTATATTGATCAAGTTAATTTAACCTTATTTTACTGGAAACTTGCTAGAATTTTTACTAAAGTGGAAAAACATGAATTAGCCACGTCCTTCCAGAGATCCTACTGGCGAGCCATAGCTCTTGTGAGAAAAAATTCTTTTCCCCATTAGCAACTCTCTGGTGTTCAGCCCCGACTTTAAGAAAACGTTTGCTGGCCAGGTTTTTAATCCTGTTAAACAGGGCTGCAGACTGCCACGACCCACCACGTAGACTTGTCCTGAATTAAAAGTTTGCTGAATGCACATCTAAACCAGTGAGCTTGTTGGTAGGGTAGAGCTGATAGGAATGACATCCAAGTTGCTCTATGTGTTTGTCTTTACGCCCGAGCAGTAGAAGTGCTGTGACAGTGCCCGGCATCCAGCGGGTTCTCTTTAGGAAATATCATCTTGCTGAAGCTGCATCGTGGCTCTTCCCCTTTCCTCTGAATCAGCGCAGCAATTTGCTACTGGCTCGTGCATACCAAGTGTAGCTTGGTGGGAACAGTCACCTTCCTCTGCAACTTGAATCCTGTCCCATAAACTATAAAAAGGTACAGGATAAAGCAGCCATGTATCATTTACTTCAACAAAATAATTCAAAGTGTGTCACAAGCATGCAAAAAAGACGTTTAAGGAAACTAAATCTTTTTTGGTTTGTTTTTAAAGCAACCTGTGGTGTCCCTAATCTAAATCTGGACAGTAGGAATAGGATATTTGGACGTGGCTCACCTCCAGGTCTTTTGTAGCTGTGCTTTTTTTCTTACTTACCAGATGACTTTCTAAAAGGCTAGGAGCCTTTCAGCAGTCCTTCAGAAGAGTGAGATGCTGCTTTTGTAGTGCCCACCCCATCCTGGGCATGGTGAGAGTCTGTTACTTGGAGAATATGGAGTAACACAATCAAAACAGCCTTACTCCTAATATGTTTTGCTTCATATTTTAATTATTATTAAGTATGCACTTCAGACGGTTGATTTTAGAAGACTTTAACTGAAACGTAATGTACAAAATGAATCAAAATAATGTCAATATTTAATGACAGAAGTATGTTAGCTAAATGATTTTATACTTTTAAAACTTGCGGGAGTTTCAACATCAAAACTCTTTATTTTTCTGTTACTGAACATTAATGGGTGGCCAGCCTGATTAGGGCTGCGTTTTGCACTGGTTTCAGGTGTTAGATTTGGGGTGAGGGTCTCACTTTACTTGCACCTGAAAACTTTGGTGTGGGCATGAGTTCAACGAAAAGAAGGCTGCCCCAGGCCACAGCCCACCTTTTCATGTCTAATAGCTAATAACAAGCTTTTAAATTAAAATCTGATAAGGGGCTGTACTTAATATCACCGTGTTTCTAGGCAGACTGTAGCCTAGTTTTGATATTCCCTATGTGCTCAAATCAGTTGGGTCTTGTTCTGTGGTTGGGTCTTGCTTTGAACACAGTGAAGTGCATTCCTCCTGCCACCTCTTGCACACCTGATTCCTTTGATTTACCTTCCATAACCATCTCTCTTTGGCCTGAAGCTTCCAGAGCGTTCTGGAAGTCTGCGAACTCTAAGTGTTACCATATTCCCTCTTGGATTTCCTGTATTTTCTGCTATGAGCAATAGTTTGGTGCTTTCTTTCTTCAACACCTGCTCTATTAGGGTTTGAAGCATTTAGGTACAGTGCTGAAAAGACAAACTCTTTCTACTCTCTCTGCAGGCAGCTAATTGATGCTGTAAGGTGAATACCTTGTTGCAGCTTGTCCCATGCTGGCAGTGCGTAGAGCCTTGTCCATTTGCACTGGCTGTGTCCTGCAGCATCTGCTGAACGTTCGGTCCCAGCTGAAGCCAGCGAGATGCTCGCGTGCCTAGCAGTAAGCCCAGTCAGATGTTTTTGTGGCACTGAACCCGCAGTTCATTTCCTCTGCTGTTGCTATGGGCTTTTTTTTAAAGACAAAGGAGAAACAAAGGAAAACACAGTTGTGCAGTCTACATTAGCTAAGGCAAAAAAAATTAACGAAGAAACTTTTGACCTTTTTTTTTTTTTTTTTTGATTAGATCTTTAATATTGCTTGACTTCAAACGGCTTTGCAGTGTTGCCTGGAACATGCTCAGTGAACCAGTGCTGTATATCCTGTTCCCCATGTTGTATGACTGTAATCCTTGTGCCCCAACTTTACGAGTTTTTAAGAAGTAATGGTCTCCAACTTTATTCTCAATTCCTTTGTCTCTAAAAATCTTTGTGTACGGTTATTATAACTTCTGCTTTGTGTTCCAAGCGCTGATGGAGAGAGCAGACTCGATGCATGTCCGTGCACCAAGAACTTCAGGAGCTCTGCTCTGCTGAGGATGACTGAAACAGCCATAGGAAACAGTCTCTCGCCAGTAGTACCACAAGCATCGCTTTGCCGTGTCTGCTGGGGCATTGTGAGTCTTAATCCTGTCATTTATTTCTGATTTCCAAATCACAGTCAATGATTTTCATTGGGAACAAAACCCTTCAGTTTCGTGCTCTGGTTGGGGCTCGTACTGTTGAAGCAGAACAGCTTTAACAGAACAGTATTTACAAATTCTGATGGGTGCAAGCGTACCTACAAAAAAGGAAACATCGGCTCCAGATAAAGCTCCCTCCTTTTCACCACTCCTAATTCCCTTGTACTTCCAGCTAGAGAAAACCTTAAGACAAAGACAGTGGGCAGCCCAAGCCTTGGGGCCAGCTGTCTCTTTTGACATATATTTCATTAGGCAGTTGTAGTTCCTGAATTACACACGTTCTTTGTCTCTTGCATTGTGACCCCTAGCACAGCTGGTGATGGTTTTTTTGAAGGGAGAGAGGAAGACCGGGGATCGTCTATTCTGATCTCATGGAAATCGGATCTTTATGAAAAGAAAGCCAATGTTTTCCTCATGTGGTCTGAGGAAGGTCAGCTGGGAGAGGCTTTCCACAGGTCCCCTCTTGCCAGCCACCATGCAGATCTTGGGCCAGAGGCCCTTGTGAGTATTAGCTTGGTGAAGATTTAGCTGTTTTCCTCTTGATATGCATGGATAGGGTCATTGACTGCATGCAGCTGAAGGCCTTCTGTAATCGATTTTCAAAACCGTCTGAGGTCGTTGCATTCTGTGCCCTAAGGCATCCCAAGGATTTGTATATTGTGTGCTTTGACCTGATTCTTTTCTCCCCTCTCTCCCAACATCCCGAGGTAGATTTGCAGTGCTTTGTTGTCCCTCGCAAGCGTCTGGGGGGGAGGGGATAGTGGAAATTTGATTTGATTTTTTAATTAATGCCTAGAAATCTACATGTAGATCTGCTTTTGTCTTTTCACTGCCCAGCCTTGGTATTACTGCCTTGATGGGGCCTTTGCATGCTGTGTTCAAACTGTTTGGACCCGTTCTGGCAGTGCCTTCACAAAAATATGTATGCAGCCAGAAGGCCACACCACGGGTCTTTAAGACATAGAGAAATTACACATTTTGAGTTGTGCACCTTGCTTCTTAGCAAGATACAGGAATGAAGGCATCGCTTTGCATGGATTCCCAGTCTCAACCAATTAACTGAATAGTCAAGGGAGTTTTCTTCTTCGTTATGCTCAGCTCACAACATTTTGATCAGCTTCTATGCCTGCACAAGTTAAAATGTTTATATGGGTCTGCCCTGGGTGTGTGGCTGGTGCTCTACAGTCAAACAGAAGCTGAAGGTACTAATGCAGGACTTCTCCTATTGGAAATGTAGAAACAAAAGAGATTACACACAATCATAGGGAAAATTTTCAGGGAAAAGAACCTTAGGAAAAAATGAGCAATGTTATTTCTTTGGAATAAACATTGATTGATTAGGTTAATATTTGTATGTGTTGCATAATATTGGATAATATTTGGTAGAAGTATGAAAGTGAGGCAGCTGCTTTTTAAAATAGTTTGGCAAACCAGCTTATTCCTGCATGAATGCAAGACGTGGTCTGTGCTGAAATGGAGTCCTTGTGCCATCAAAGAGAGAGACACAAACAGTCTCAAGGCTTTACCCAAGCAAAAGCACGCCTGTGTTCCAGTCTCATTTAGGAGCACACTCTCTAATTGCAAAAATGCCTTTGAAAACTGTATGAGGAATTTTCTCCACTAGCAAATCATCTATTTTCTTTTGCAGAAGCGAACAATGGAGAACTGACCTAAATACACACAATTATGCAGGAAATTTTGCTTTGGGGCACAAAATGGAATTGTAGGCAGGGTATGAAAGTTAATTTGAATTTCAGACCGAGTCCCAACTGTTGCAGAATGGAAAGTCAAAGGAAACTGTATTTCAGGGATTTTTCCAGCCAGCTGTGAACACTGAATTTTCCTGCAGTAATTTTCGTATAAACAAGACTTGTAAACGCTCGTAGAAGAGGCTGCCACTAGTGAAATTTTCTCACCCTCTTCCCTCCTATGTCCTAAATAATTGTCTGCCTGTTCTCAGGGAGATGTCCTAGAATAGGATGTCCTCTTTCTCCTGGTTAGTGGTGAATGCTGGAGCTGGGTTGCTGCCACCAGGCCTGGCTGCTGCAGGACTCAGCAGCAGAAAATTCAGCCAATGCGAAAACAAGGTCTGGACATCTCAGCACAGCTCTTTCTCTGAGCTCCTAGTAGAAATCTGGGCAAAAATTGGGGAGTTAAAATGCTGCACTTGCCTTCTCTTTCTTTTTGCAGACAGAGCAAAAAGCAGCAAAGATTAAAACAAGTTAACAAAAAAGAAAACAATCGCATGTAATAAATGGGAAGGGGCCAGAACTGTCAATTCATTTCTACTGATTATAATGAGGAGTGATGAAAAAACAGCAGAGGAAACAGAGAAGTTAATAGAAGATTAGAAGGCAGTGGTCTCCTGCTGATCTACATGTTAATTCTCTTGTCTCTGGAAGGAAACTTGCATTTGCAGTGTGCTCTAGAAGTTAGGATGTTGTGATACGGTAAACCTGCACCAGTGCCCTGCAGTGATGCTTCTTACTGAGCAAAAGCCTTCATCTAGGGATGTCAAAGCCTTTCCAAGGGCAGGATGCCTCTAATTCTGCTCTTTCACTGTAAAATAGCACTTGGTCTTCTGGAAGAGTCAGACAGCGAGAGGTGCTTACGTGATGGGTGGGACAGTCAGGCTGTTCTTGTGTCTGGGACCCACGGTTTCCTGTGAACCTGAAAAGCCCAAAAGTGCAGCAGCATGGCCTCCTGCCCACTTGTGCACTCTTCCTTGAGGTCAGGGAAATCTCTAAAGCTGGTAGTGGGATGGTCTGGGGAAAACATGGGGAAACAGGCAAGCAAAAGCCTGGTAGTGGCTTAAGTACTGAGTAGAGTCCTCATCTCGATTGAACTCAAGTCCAATTCGGAGATAGGTAGGATTTATTTTTTTAATACTATTCATTTTCAGTTTAAAAGAACTTGTTCATACAAGAGCTGTCTGCTGCTTCAAACAGCAAGGCTGACATTATTATTTCAAATGCCCTAGAAGAGAAGTGTTCTTCAAGAAAGCTGTTTTCTGAAAAGCTTTTGAGTGACAGTGTGTGCCACAGAGAAATGGCAGCGCTCCTGGATTCCACTCACTGACACCAGGATTTCACTCACTGCTGTCCCGGGAGCTCTATGGGCAATTGCAGGTTTATGGGGAGAAGGGGGTGGCAATAGGAGGGATGGACAGATCTTCATCTGCCCCAGAGGGAAGCCAAGCTTCCCTCACATTGCACGCTGCCTCTTGGAGCTATGCGTGTGCCTTGCTCATGCCTTAATTTCTTTAAGAGTAATTATCCTTGGCCCTTCTTGTGTCTTACAGCTCATACGGATGGAGGAAATGAAGCCCCGCTGATGTGATGTTGCCATTGGAAACATCTGCCCGCTTCCACCTCCACGCCGTGGAAGCACTGCAAACAGGGCTCAAGGCCATTCCTTCTGCCACTGTCTGGTTTCTGCCTCGATAGCACTCTGACCAGTGTTGCTTCAATTGGTTTGTTTTCCTTTAAAGCACGTGATTCAGGGCACTTCAAAAGCAGGATTCCTTGATCTTCAGTAGATTATGCATGAGTCAGAAGTATCTGTGGGAAGAGCAGAGCGGTGCCTCCACAGCTTATTTCACAGCTGCTGCTTTGGGGTTGTTCAGGGGAAGAGGCTTCTGTCCTGCTGCCCTCTTCTGAATTTTATTTGTGTGTTTAGCATCAGATTGGAAAGGAAGGTAGATTGCTAGCTGGTCAAGGGAAGGGATTGTCCCGCTCTGCTCTGCACTGGTGTGGCCTCACCTCAAGCACTGGGTGCAGGTTTGGGCACCACAATAAAAGAAGCACATAGAACTGTTGGAGAGTGTCCAAAGGAGGGCTGCAGAGGTGGGGGAGGACCTAGAGGGCAAGGTGTGTGAGGAGCAGCTGAGCCCCGTGGTTTGTTGGGCCCAGAGCAGAGGAGGCTGAGGGGAGGCCTCATGGCGGCTGCAGCCCCTCCCAGGGAGTGGAGGGGCAGCGCTGGGCTCTGCTCTGGGGACAGCGACAGGGCCCGAGGGAACGGCATGGAGCTGTCAGGGGAGGGTCAGGTGGGGATGAGGAAAGGCTCTGCCCAGAGGGGGGGGCATGGCACTGCTGCCCAGGGCAGTGGGCACGGCCCCAACTGCCAGAGCTCAGGGAGCGCTGGGACACCGCTCTCAGCCATTGGGTTTGGGTTTGGGTGGTGCTGGGTGGAGCCGGGAGCTGCACTCAGTGATCCTGGTGGGTTCCTTCCAGCTCAGGATGTCCTGTGATTCTATAAATTGAAAATTTAAAAGCATTACAACAACAGTGATCCATTCAAGTGTTTTTAGCTGTTTTGCTGTTGGGTGGACTGCGTCCCTTTAAGTCCAGTTCCACCCTCAGCTGAGTAAGACAACTGGCACTTCCGAAGAGACTTCTCTGATTCCTACAGGTACCTCTCCATGCCCCTCTCCCTGCATCTGCTCCATCCTCGAGCCACAGGAACACACCTGGGCCTCCCTCCCCTGCAGCACTGCCTCTGATGTCCACTGCCTTCATATGGCAGCTGTCAGCTGGGCTGTGTCCGTGGTGGGGCAGGACATCTTCAAGAGTCCTTGGTGGATGTGACAGCAGAGCCGAGAGAGCAGATGTGACCCTGAATTACACCTGCCAAAGCCACCAAGTGAGCTGGGTCTCACTAAAGGTCAGGTGAGCGCCAACATCGCCATGACAGTAGGTGTCCTGTGCTCCTGAGGTTAGCTGTGTCGATGCTGCTGTGAGTACACGGGGATGCAGGGAACATGTAGCTCCCAGCTGGGTCAAGGCAGGGTTGGAAAGGCCCCTTTGGCAGTCAGGGTGAGGCTGTGTGCCCAATGCCAGGAGAGGAAGGCAGCAGAGGTGTGCACTGAGCGAGAGGTGGGAATGGAGAAAGGCCGTGGCACAAAAGCAGTTGGGAATACACAGGATGGTGATGAGACAGACCCACAGTGGCTGAGGCTGGGAGGCACCTCTGGTGGTGTCTGAGCAGGTTTCTCAGGGCTGTGTTGAGTTGTTCTGCTTCTAACATCTCTAAGGAAGGAGTCTCCACAGCTTTCTGGACAGCCTGGGGCAGTGCTTTATCCCTTTCACAGCACAGAAGCTTTCTGTTTTGTTTATATGGAACCAGTTCCCTGTATTTTGATTTGTGTCTGTCACTCTTGTCTTTTCTGGGGCACTGCTGAGAGGAGCCTGGCTCTTTGACTCCTTCCTGCCAGGTAGATAAACACTGATAAGACTCCTCCAGAACCTTCTTTTCCTCAGGCTGAACAGTCCCTCAGCCTTTCCTCATCAGAGAGACTTTTGAACTTCACAACCAGGTGTATCAACTACTCCTCTAAATTTTATACCACTTGCACACTTGCCAGCGGCTCAGTCTTTCCTATCACCCAGGTCAGTCATCAAGAGTTCAGGCAGCACTGGCTCCTGTGTCGACCCCTGGGGTACACCCTGGTTGGAGGTCAGCCTAGGAGCAGTGCTCTGCCATTTTTTAAAGGGAAAATGTGGGACAAGATCACAGGAAAGAGCTGCCAGAGCATACAATATATTCATTGGGAAATGTAACTGCTTCTAAAAAGAAGTGACTGGGGCTCCCGCCACCTCCATTCTGTAAGCCTGGGTAGGACAGCAGAGGCTGGGGGATGTAGGGAGCAGCCCTGAGGTTAAATGAGCAGGAATTTCTCCCCTCAAGCATCCAGGGCTCATTAGTTTATAGCAGGTGCTTCTCAGGGGAGAGAAGCAGTGAGAGATGATGAAAGAGTTGACCTGCCATCATCATCTCAGCAGTTTTATTTGCATCTGTGCGTGGTCTGTGACGCTGTGATTTTTCTGGGAGGGAGACAGGAGATGCCTTTGCTTTGGACTGGTGAAAGGGGACTGTGCTGCAAGCACTCTCTTGTGCAGTGGCTTTCCCTTCCAACCCAAGCCATTCTATGGCTCTGTGATCTGTGCTACACAGCCAGGGCTAAGCAGGTAGCACTTAGACTCCATCATCGCACAGTTCATCCATGCCTGGACGTCCTACAACATCAAACCAAATCGAAGGCCAGGAGCTGCAAACTGAAAAGATCCCACTCCTTGCTTTTCCCTCATTTTTGTTGTCACTGTTGGTTTGTTTTGCAGCTGTTCCTGGGGGCATCAGCCAGGGCACAGGTCTGGCTGTGTGTTGCTGGCTGTACACACAGGGATGGGTCTGGCCCCACGTGCGTGCAACAGGCAAATTTCAGGAGCTTCAGTGAAACACAAAGGCACCGTCACGGCTGCCACGGGACCTGAGTTTTCACAGCATTTCTACTGCTGCACCTGACCCTGTGTGCAGCCATCAGCAAAGCCTATGGCAGCTTTGCGCACAAAAGCCCAGGCTGTGCAGCCTGAATCAAGCAGCAATCAGGCAAATTTCTGTCTGGGACTGTGAAGGAATGAGCACTACTCGAGTTGAATGCCCTGCATCAGCTCTGAGGGCCCTGCTAGCTAAAATCTTGCATTAACTTAAACTGTGAACAGCTGCGAGAGCATTTAGCAACAGTGGCTGCACAAAGTGCTGTGGTTTCACCCAGCTGTGGGCTGCTGCAGGTGTAGCTGTCCCCCAGCTCTGCTGCTCACAGCTTTCCTATGACCCAAGCCTTGTGTCCCCAGGGACCCTGCAGCCAGCTCTGTACGGTCACCTGGAGTTAGAGGCAGGGAGCACTGGTGCCCTTTGTTCAGCAGGCAAATTCTATTTCCCTTTCCATTGTGCCGTGCTGCTTGTCAATGTCACGTTACACCCAGGGCAGGAGGCTGGGACAAAGGAACTTCAGTGATGGCTGGCAAATTACAATCCTTTACTTGTGAGTGGGGAAGTCATAAGAGATGGTTGAAGCAATGCACCTGGTGTAAATAATTACATGCTTACAACAGGGGAGAAGGGCTGAAGGCAAGCTAAATGCCAGGTGATTGTTTTGGATGGCAAAGGAAGAACTTTCCATGCAGGAGGAACAAATGCACTGCTCAGGAGTCTGCTGGTGACAGGACGATTACTCTTTTCTCTTCCTCATTCTTTCCTCTACTTTAGGGTTTTGTTCATCCCCCACTACTTCCCCTTTTCATTCCTGTTCCCTGAGCAGCAGCTGGAGGCAGAGGCTGTCTTAGTAGAGGAGCCCCCCTGCACCTTATTCCAACCAAGATCGTATTTCAAATAACCTGGGTCTTCATTTTTTTCAACCCCCCTTTGATCTGCGAACTAACTGTTAAAGAATTGAAACAGGAATCTGAACGCTGGTGAATTTCCTTTACCAGACATCCGAGATGAGTTTCTTAGACCTGCAGCACCCATGTTGTGGTCAACAAAAGCTGTAAGCGATGGTGGTGGTCCTTGCACAGAGATGTGGAAAGCAGCAGAGCTTGCCATGATAGAAGCTCTCTTTTTGTCTATTTCCTGTGCCTCTACCACTGCAGAAATCAAAAAAAAATCAGATATGGGTAAAATATGAAATAGAGAAAAATCCTTTCTTGGGAGAGCAGTTCTGTACTCTTTAAGAAAGAAAGGAGAATGGGATTTTTAGGGGTGTCTGCATAAACCCTGCTGCTCAGTAATGTGTGGACACAGGCAAATATCCCTCCCAGCCCCTGGCAGAACAGCACGTCTGCCGCACTGCAGAGCAGGCTCCCACCTGCAGCCTCCCGGTGCTCAACAGAGCTGGGCAGAGCAATGTGCAGTGTTTCTCCAGTCTTGGGCATTGTGCTGCCATCAGCTGCACCTCGCCTTTCCGAATGTTGTCCTCTGTTGTACCAGTTGTGTTTGGACCAATATGGAAGATGTTGGTCCTTGGACAACTCCAGCCCGCCTTGCAATCCTGCGTCTCCAGGAGAGCTCATGAAGAGATGCTGTGACGCTTCCATGGCACTTCCAGGCACGGTGACACAGGGGAGAGCACCCTGAGGCCCAGTGCACGAGGCTGAGGTTCACTTGGCAGTGGTGGAGCAGTGAAGGGTTGGTTAACAAGACTCTGTGCTTGGGCTTGGGGAAACCTGCTGTGTGTTGCTGCTCTTCCAGATGCATTTTTTGACCCTGAAATGAGCAACATGACAGAACAGGCACTCTGGAGATAAGACTAATGATGGGAGTTAACTCAGCCCATCAGCAAGGATTATTTATAACCCCTTAAACCAGAGAAATGTAAATTCTGAAACAGAACTCTTCATTTCCATCTTCTTTACTTTGTGGGCTTTATTTTTTCAGATTTTCATGTAAAGCATCAGAACAACAACAGCCATTGTACAGTTTCCCACTGCATGATTTTTATTCATCTATTTATCTATTAATGTTCCTCCCTCCCCCCTGCCCTCTCCCCCAGTCTTCACTGTAACTCAAGGGGAAAGAGGCAGGATTCTGGCAAAACCTGTTTCTAACTAAGCAAGTGAAATCTTGCCCCCACTGACACTACTGGCACATTTACCTTGCCTTCGTTTGGGCCAGAGCTGCACCAAAGGCAGAGTTAACATCACATTCTTATTGGCCATTTTGGAGTGAGCATCAGTGAAGAGAATTCGGAAGAAAAGGAAAACAATACAAATAAGAGAGACCAATAGCCACAGCAGCAGTACAGGAGCAGGTGTAAGAGAATACATAGGCTGAGGACTGGCCTCTTTGAAACTGGAGTCAGCAACAGGAGAGCAGTTAAATGTTAGCTGATAGCTGCTTCACCACCCTACATCTGAAGCCAAACAGAAGAGCCAACGCAGAGTTCCTGCCTGATGCGTAACAGAACCCATGGCTGCCCTACTCACTGTGCCTCTACCAGGCTTGCTGCAGACAGTGTGCTCTTGAAATAAAGCTCCATTAAAAGCGACGTATTGCTTTCCATGCTTCACAAGCCTGGGAAAGCAGAGAGGTGGTGAAACCTGGACAGTCCCACGCTGACGATATTGTTTAGCTCCTGTCATGCTCTGTTTCTTCGTGTAGCCATTACGAGGGACTAATGCAGCAACACAGCGCTGAGCACAGCTCTGCCCGGGGCTGGGGATCTCATGTCAGGAGGGCACGATCCAATTCACATTGAGATGGATACATTAAATCTTTTAACTCGATGCCTCGTCAAGAGCAGCCGATCTGCCTGCTATCAGATGCACCGAGAGCCCCAGCCCATAGAAGTAGTTTTATGTGCTCATTGATACAGAATAGATTGTCACTAAACCTTTCAGGCGTTGTTGTCAAGGTCAATAACACTGATCTAGTTTAGCACAACAGGGGGGTAAAAAAGGAATTCTGTCGAGACATGACCTTTAAAAGACCTCGTCTGTTCAGAAGCAAAATAAAAAAATGTGGAAAGGGTGTGATTTTGTTACCTTTAGTCTTATCTGAACTGGCAGTAATTAGACACGTTAGCAAGAAAATAGCTTGGGCAATGATTTGGTTAGGAGCAAGATGCTACAAACAGTGAAACAAGCAGCATGCTAATTTGGTGAGTTCACATACAAGCATTTAAAGGACATTTTTCCAGCTGTGATTTTTAGCAATGTTCTGCTAGCTTTCTTTTCACAGAGCACGTCCAACTGCACGTCTATCTGCCCTTGACTTTGCCTCCTGTTACCCAGGGCTGCTCTTCTGCTGGCTTCCAGCTGACTGTGTGCTCCTCACGGCTCTGCCTCTGCGCAGCTCTTAGGTCTGGAATGGGATCTCTGAGCACCACGGTGCCATGAAGCATTCAGCGGGGCTCGTGCACAATGCACCCATGGGCTGGGTGAAGGCTCCAGCCATGCAGAAGGTAAAGCAGAGACAGGGGCAGGGGTCGTAGCCAGATTCACTCTATGTGCTGAAAGCTGTTGAGTTGTTTCAAGGTCAGTCTCAAACCACTGCTGAGCCTGCCCTTGGTATTGGTACAGACACCCAAAATGAATTCTTTATGTCTTCTGTACATTTCCTCCCAGGTCCCTGAGGCTGACCATCAGGGCAAGCACTTTTCTCCAGTTTTCTGTTGAAAGTAAGAAGACTTTGTTATGCTATTTTGCAACCTAGCACTGCTAGATATGGATCAGAACATGACCTTACAACCTTTTTTTAGGTACACAGTTATTTCATCACTGCTCTTCCTCCCTTTTTCAGAATGATGATAAATAGGGATGAAGTTACATGTCTAAACCCATGATTCGCTGCCAAGTCCTTTAACTCACCCACATTACGTTAGTCAGCATCTGTAGGCCTCCTAATGTCTAATAAAAAGATCTGATATGCAAAGTCACTAGGCTAGCTGATCTGACTTGGGAAGAGCTATAGGTAGGAGTCGAACAAGTGTGTAACACAAGCAGTTTTTCCAGCATAAATAAGTTGTTGCATACTTTGCTTCAGGGAGCTAATTTTTCATGTGCCACCAACACTGGCTTTTTCACTTGACTTGATCTGTATTGTGGCATATGCAGCAAGCCTTTCTCCCTTCCTCTATGTTACATTTATTTTAGGCCAGTATAAATACATCTCAGAAATATGCAGAGAAGAGAGTCTAAAGGTCCTTCATGCATTCCTTTAAAAAGCCATTTTTGCATGGCGCAATCTAATCATCCTGTAGCCTACAAGCAAAATGCCATCTGCTTCTGAGACCTTGTACCTACCTCAATAGCAGGTGCTTCACTTGCCTTAGCTGTTCCCTTCAAGGTCTCATCTTCAGCAGCAGCAGTGGCAATCGCAGTGACATGGCTCATGGCACCGAGGACTGAAGTGGCTGCTTTCAGGGATTCTTCTATACAGTTTCCTAAAAAGAGAGCACAGTGTTAACTTCCTTTACATGAGAGTAATGCTCAGGCTTCGAAAGTGCTGACAGAATCCATTTAGCAAATGACAAGAGTTTCCTTCATTTGGGACCCAGGCATGCAGTGCTGAGACTCTCAAAGTGCCTGTGTTTGTATGAGATCCTTTGCACAGAAACCAAAGAAGTTTGGTCTGAGTAGCTCCTCTCATTCTGAATACCCTGAATCCTCCATCAAACCTAACCTTGGATGGAAGACAGCTGAGCATAAACTATTTGATTCTTGCTTGGATGAGACCCTTTGGGAGAACCAGGGAAAGCAGTGGTTCTCTTGCTGTACACGCTTTGATAGAGTTCCCTGGAGTGGAGAATTATCTCCTACTTCCCCATCTTTTGGCATATATGCAAGAAACTGAACACTTAGGACTCTGCCTACAGAAGGAATGTATGTTATGGCATTTGTCTTCTTGCACACTGTTATTACATGATGAGGAGCTTTCAGCCCGAAACTGGCTCAGAGGTCGCTTTACCGCCGGTGAATCTGGGGCTGAAAAGAATTTCCTTCCCAAGTCTTTGCTCTTGGTCCCTTAAACTTTTCTGGGAGAAGCCAGAATCAAACCAAACCACCTGTCTGTGATGTTCTTCAGCTCTTCAGCTTGGCCTTATCCCAGCAGCAAAATCACTGTCCCAAGCCCACTTCAGTTCCAGGCTGTATTGTGGAATTCCTCTCTCTTACCTTTTGGAGCAGGGCTACACCACTGTTTGACTGGAAGGTAGTTCTTGGGTCACTGAGCTAAACTTCCACTACAGGGAACCAAGTCCTGTAATCCTGTTGATAGATGTAGGCATAGGCGAGCAGTGAAGTGGCTGTTAGACTTGCTGGGTTATCTCAGCATATAAGGGGGCTGATATATAAATGGATGACTAATTCAGAGTAGTGAATAAGCACGAAATAGCAATATTTCCATAGTTTAGGAAAGTCCAGGCTATGTGTGGGTTTTGGTGTCAGCTGAGATGAAAAATGGTGGGTTTAGTAGGTCAGCTGAGATACGAGGCGACCACCCAGAAATCTGGCTTTTGATAAAGCAAGCAAACACATGCAGTGCTGCCTAACAGAAATATCCCATTAAACCCATGCATTATACTTTTAAAAGAGAGACCATATGCAGGATTACATGATCATGATATATTTGAACAGAATCTGTGAGCTCTGCCAGTGTCCTGAACCATGAAAGTTGCAGATATTTATAAATGTCAGCAAGATCTCCAGTGAAACTGTAACGTTGGTATTTACTTCAGGACTTCATTACTATTTATTAATGTATAAGATCATGGATCTGAAAGTATAAATAGACAGAGGAATTTTCTGTGGACAGCAAAAGCGTGGTTTAGAATATATTCATCTGGGAAGCAAAGTGGTTCACAGGAGATGTTAAACAAAGGCTTTTTCTTGGAATCTTTTTATATGCTCTAATTCAGTTTATATTCAGCCAGCACAAACACGGCCCAAGCACAGGCAAGGAGGAATTACATAACTTTTTTTATATTCCCATTATTTTAGTTGATGTATTTAGAACAGCTTGATAAATTAATCATGACTCATGGTCCAATTCACAAAAGTTTGTAGGCCAGTTCGCCCTCCTGCATTTGCAGAGCGTAAACATGATGCACTGAAACGTGGGACAGTCAGCAGATTTTCTCTCCATTGAACCCAACCTGTGCTGAGCACTTCTGCCCTGCACAGCTGCTCCCAGAGCTGCACAAACCAGGAGCTCAGCATCCTCAGTGCTCTTCCTCTGGCAAGAAAGGAGTTATGTCAGGTTTATGCAAGGTGAGGTTGTCTCATGGATGAGACTCCCTCCTCCTCCTGTGTATGTCAAAAAAAACATGATGACCATCATGTCATTGAGAGAATTATAATTCAGATCTAGTCATGCAGGAATGCATTGCCGTCAACCAATTATTTCATGCATATTTACTCAAATAAAATAAATAATTCTATTAGGAACTTTCTTCTTTTATTTTAGTTCCAAAATTATCCTTGCCCCTTTTTCTGTTATTTATTACCCACACAGTTCTAAGGGGATGCTCTCCTGGAATTTCTAGCTTTCCCACTGGATTACATCTGCTCTTCAGATCATCTGTCCCCAGAAGTAAATAAGGTTCAGCTTCAAAAAGTGCAAAAGAACTTGTCATTTTCTCTCCAGGTTTCCAGCCGCTTTAGCTCCTTCATATTATCTCCCTGACCTCGCTGTCAATTCTCATGTATTCTCTGCAGCCCCACGAGCAGCAGCAGCTCATGACATTGCAGTGCAGTGTCACAGCTCTCTGACTTCAAGGCTGCCCNCTCCCTGGAAGTATTCAAAGCCAGGCTGGATGGGGCTTCGGGCAACCTGGTCTAGTGGGAGGTGTCCTTGCCCATGGCAGGGGGGTTGGAACAAGATGATCTCTAAGGTCCCTTCCAACCTGAACCATTCTATGATTCTATGATTCTATGATCTCGTTCCCCAGATGAAATCCTCACCAGCCTGTAAGAAGCACTCATGCAGACCCACTGCCTTCAACCTGAGCTAATTCTGAGGGATGGACGAACAGGAATAAGCACAAGTCCTTTTCAACACACAGGCTTCAATTCACTGCAAAGGGGATCCACACCTCCGATGGAGGATTTTAGGAAGTCTTGGGTCCATGGAGAAGTTGTTAAATATGTGTACAGAAACCCTTCACCAGCAGCAGCACTCTTGAGCTCCTGAAGTTAAATGAAGAGTTCCAGGAAAAAAAAAAAAGTCAAATAGAGATGCTTTAGAGATGCTAAACTGCACAGAACACATAGCTTACAGCCTCAGCTCAGCAGAGTCCCTGGGTAAAACCAGGAGAAAAATTTGGCTGCCAAATCTCTCAGTCAGGACAAATATCAAACAAATAAATGAACAAATAATCACAGGTTCAGCTGTTTCAGAAAGCTGTGAATCACAGATTTAATTAAGCTGTTCATAAAAAGCTATTTCAGCACTAACAAAATTAAACATTTAAATTTCTGCAAGAATTTTTCATTTGGAGTTTCCTTAAAATTAAGGAAAAATGGTCTTAAAGACCATTAGTGTTCTTAAGGAACTTTAAAGAAAACAAAAGTTTGCATCTCAATTTAAACTGAAGATTTAATTAAAACTGCAAGTGAAATGTGGGCCTGCAGGAAATGCGTTTGATTTATTGGAGACTTTACGTGGAGGAGAGGGGCAGGGGGAATCAAAGCAGAATACCTCACCCTTTCAGCTGCAATTCAAGTTTTTCAAGACTTGAGATTTTTCAGGCTTCACCAGAAAATCGAAATAATTCCTCCATTCACGAGAGGAGCGCGCTCAGGAATGATAAAGCAGCGGTGTAGCCCCAAAGCCCTGTGAGTAAGGGACTTGCAGTAACCTCAGAGCAGGGGTTAGAGGCAGCAGCAGGGCAGCAGGTCAGTGACTCTGGCAAACGCTTTGCACTGACTGTATAGTACCCCTCAGGGAGGGCTTCAGCTGTCATCCTGGCATGGAGGCAGCAATAAACAGTTTACAAATAAAAAGACAGCTTAAAGCAAACATGACTCCGTTTATAAACACAGACTGCCATCTCAGCTTATGGTGGTCCTTCCATCTTGTTGTCTCTCCCGCTGGACTCATTTATCCTGGCGGTAATGCTGTTCCCAGGAGCTGTTCCTGGGAGGTTACCCAAACGGTGTCCCAATTGCAAGCAACCCTGCCAAATCAGAGCAATAAATCACTGCATTCAACAATAAATTTTCTGCTAATCAAATTATTTCTTCATCTTCACTTGTGTCACGCTGCTGACTTTGGAATCCCACCTGCCCTGAGGCGACCGGTCCGTAGCATGGTGGGAAGGAGCGTGTCCCTCTGCAAATTTAAATCATGCACCATGATGGAGAAAGGATCACAGCACCACAACCCCGTTTTGGGGGCAGAAAGTACCCCAGCAGCTGTTTGTGAGGTATTTATTAAAAACACACTTTTGTCTGAGGTGCACTGAGCCCAACTTGAGGAGGCCCAGAGCTGGGGCTGCACCTCAGGCGTGGAAATTCCCACCTGCCACGGAGCTCTGCCTCAGCTTCAGTGAGAAGAAACCCCGCGGGGCAGCTTATCCCCAGAGCAGCAGGCCTCCATTTGTCCCAGAGCTCGCTATGGCAGCCTCAGGCCTTCAGCTTCCTCTTGCCCACACCACCAGAGCGAGGAGGACAGCCTCAGCCATTGCTGAGGCCTGCTGGTTGCTCACACCAGGCAGCCATCTACGGCACCCAGCCCAGCCAGGTGGCACCTGGGGTGCGAGTGGCCGTGCAAGGGTGGTAAAGCCAACTGTGTCCAAGGAGGTAAAATGGGTGTGGAGATATTCTGGGGAAGGGTGTGCAGCAACATATGGGACAATGAGTGTTGTAATCTGCATGGAGGATTGCAAAAGATGGTTGAGGAACAAAGTGTTGCGGAGGTCAAGGGAGTAGGAGACCGTGATCGTTAGTGGTATGCATTATCACCACATCAGTCTTCCTTTCTTATTTCAGTACTCCCAGATGAGAGGAACAAGAGTGCTCAACAAGGGCCTGGCTTGAGACACAATGTCATGCATGCTACGTATTAGGAAAGATTTCTTCTCAGAGAGTGGGAATGCATTGGAACAGGCCACCCAGGGGAGTGGTGGTGTTCTTGAACAACCCCAGGTGTTCAAGAAAAGGACATATGTGGTACTTAGGGACGTGGTTCAGTGAGCATGATGGGGATGGGTTGATGGTTGGACTAGATGATCCTTGTGGTCTTTTCCAACCTTAATGATCCTGATCCTATAATTCGATGGGCTAAGGTGCTCTACAGCTAGTAGTAAATTTATTAATGTTTGCTACTTATTTTTTTTCATTATGTATAGGTACTAAAGCATGTTTATTGCTCTAATGACTACGAAAACAAGTGTTAGCTGTTTCCTCAGAGTAGCAGTGTTCCTACAAGTGACTTCGTGCTGACCTGGGGCTTGGGACAAATGCTTCATTTCAAAAGATGCATCTAAGAGGTGAGTGATGGTAATGCTGCCGCAAAGCCTGTTCCACCAAGGGACAAAGTTCCTAGGTATCCATTTTTAAATTTTTTAAAACAAAATAAATGGAAAAATACTGTAACCTGGACATGTTGGCTTGTCTGAAATTGTATTAAGTGCAAATATCTTATATATGGAGTTGTAAGTAGGGCCATGGCACGCAGTAAAGAGACCGTGGAGTGTTCAACATGCTACTTTATTCAAATCAGCAAGTCCCATTACAGTACATTACCGTAATGTCTTCTGTCATACTCTTACTTCTTTGCTTCGTTAGAGCTCAGTGTCTCTCAGACACACAGCTGCTGTTTGCACGAGGCATTAGGAATCCTGTCTCACTGAAAGGTACCATCGGCATGAGTTATTTCCATTTCAGCTGTGCTGTGGTTGAAGTCAGTAACTGCACTGTGGTTTTCAATCTCTGATGTGCTGTGCAATCCAGACAGCAAAGCAGAAATACCTCTGTGCTATCTCTTCCAGTTGTTGTCACTGCAATCTTGAAGCGCAAGGTATAATTTTTACTGTAGGTGTTGTATTTAACCACAAGTAGAGGAAGTGCATCACTTGCTGAATACACTTTTTGTCAGATTCTAATCATGCTCGTTGGCATATGGTGAGAACCAGGAAGCAAAACGGAGAAAGATCAAACATGACCTTTACCTGTGCTGAAGATATCTACGTTGCAAACCAAATGTAGACAGATTTTTTTAAGTGACTTAATGCTGCTGAGTGTTTTTATTAATGCTTACCTTTTCTTGCAATAGAACAACTGGAAACATCTTTAAAAGGCCTGAATTTTCAGAGGGTGTCTCAACAGCTCATAAAAACCCATGTCCCTCTGTTGTCTTATGAGCTGGGAGCTTGGAAATCTTTACTCACTGTGGAGAATCTTGATTCACAGCTTTCACACAGGAAATACAGTCTTGAATTGGACTTAGAAGCAGGGGAGAAGGTAAAGTGCAATGAAAGCAGTGAAATGCACAGCATTTGCATCTATGTCTTTGCTGATGATAGCATCGCTGGAAAGGCCCTGCTGCTTCGGGTCTCCAAGTGTTACAATGGTGGCAGAAGGGCTCTGCTCAAAGGGCTGGGCCTCATGCTAAAAACCACCTCTCTCCTTCCCACCTTCAAAATCTTCAGAGACTGCTTCCTTTGTGGAACCTTTCAAGGCTGGCTTTCTTGCATCTCTGCAGTGTCAGATGCTGTGTGATGGTGTTGCATAGGTCATGTCTCTCTGAGGCAGAGTGTGAGCATTGCAGGGTGAGGACCTTGCTGTCTCCCATGCTAGGAGAATACCACTGCAATTTGCAGCAAATAATAATAGTAATTACTTCTAATGCAATGGACCTGAAAGGCAGATATAGAATTAGGATCCCTGTTTAGAGACTGACAGAAGCCAGTTTATAGGACTTAAAAGCATAAGCAAAAAATTCTTAGGATGTCTTAAATGTGCCTGCAGTAGAGACAATTTAAAGTCTTTGGGTAGATTCTCATAGCAACTTTTATCAGAAGAGGATTACAACTCAAAATCTCCCCACAAGAAAAGCAAACAAAGGAACAAACAAAAACCTAAAGCTAATATAATCCTAGGTTTCCCCCAGCTTTGGAAAAGTGAAATGATCATGGTTGCACACTAAATATTTTATTTTCTCGAAAGAAAATGCTGGTACCCGTGTTTAAAGCGGTTTTAATATATCAACTTTCACTGTCAAAGTGATGTATAAATAATGTATAAATAAAATTAATGAAAAATATGCCCAAATTTACATCAGTTTGAAATTATCCTGGGAATTCTCAGTGTTTAAAATGCTATTCTAGCGTGTGTATGCTGTTTTGCTGGAGCCACATCCTGAAAGATCTCAAGCCTAGGGAAACACTCTGAGTTTCTGTGAGTGGAAATCAGTCCTTTTGCACAGCTCTGTGTAGCAGGTGTGAGCAGAGATTGATTTCTTCTATGTGGCTTTGAAATTCAAGGGAAATTGTAAATCCTATAATCATCACTGTACTCTGATATATGCCTCTAACATGGCTGTCTTATATGGTACCCTATTAATTAAACTGCAGAGATGAAAAAGCCACCATTTCTCAGTCAATGGGATTAGAGCCGGCTGGTTGCGTACGATAAGATTTTTTAATTTGTCTTTCTATAATTAAGTCTGTGGCTTTTGAAGCTGAAATCTATTTTGGAGTATCACAGTGTGTCACACTGCTTCTAATGCCAGGAGGATGCAGAGCAGACTGCTGCCTATTAATAGCAGCACACAGGTGAAGCTGGGATGCCTTAATCCAGCCGTGCCTCTGCTTTTCTGAAGAGATTTTTTGCAAGCTTCAAAACCTAACACCAGAGGGCTCCAGTTCCTTTTGTCAGGAAAAATCCCAGCTGATGAGAAGAGCGCAGCAAGGCTGAGAGGAGCAGTTTGCTCGTGGTGCAGAAGCACGGTGACAAAGAGCAGCGTGGAGCTGCTGGCAGGAGGTGGCTGCTGAGTGCCCGGCTCATGGATCCCCAAGGGAAACGGCAAAAGGAGAACCTGGAACGATCGCAGCGTGAGTGTATCTGTAAAAAGGAACGCAAGCATGTTGTGTATGAAAGCCTGAGGTTTTGTGCTCAAACACCAGCATCAGGGAGAGGTCAGGAGAAGTTCAGCCTGATTGCTCCAGCTCTCACAATGTGCAGCCTGATGTGCTGTTCCTCCCCTCCTCACACCCCAGCCCCAAACGGTTGTGCTGCCGTTAGCAGCACCTGGAAGGGCCCTTAAAGCCCACCCAGCCCTACCCCAGCTCAGGCTGCTCAGGGCCCATCTGTGGCCTTAGGCATCTCCAGGGATGGGGGCACCCACAGCTCTGGGCAGCTGTGCCAGGGCCTCACCACCTCCTAACTTCTAACCTAAATCTCCCTTCTTTTAGTTTTAAACCATTCTCTCTTGTTCTGTCACTATCAGACGGTGTAAAAAGTTGGTATCCCTCCTGTTCATAAGCTCGCTTTATTCCCTTGACTTACATCACAGTCATCCTAAACCTGAGCGTCGGGGTTGCTGCCATACAGGCTTGGCTATCCACCAGCAGAAGGTAGGAAAGCAGCTTTGTTGCTGCCCTCATTCTCCTTGGGCAGAAGGAGTGGTGTGGCCCGAGGGCTGAGCTGTGCCTGGGGAACTCAGGTGTTTTTTGTCGTCTTCTTGGTTGTATTCTACGTGGTCTTGGTATTCTGACCTTCTACGTGGTCTTGGTGCTGATCATTTCTGCCTGTGAAAAGGAGATAGTGGTGCTGGCTTTGTGAAGTGCCTTGAGATCTGCTGGTGGTAGGAGTGCTGTAGAAAAGCACAGTGAGGCACTGCTCAAGTGGAGGTGGCTGCTGGAGCATCTTCAGGGGAGAGCTGATGGTTCTGGAGCTTCCTGGCCCTAGTGGCTCTCCAGGGCTGTTGGCAGCTGCTTCTTTTTCTCAGGCTGCCTCGGGAAGGCTGCTCTTGTGAAAACTAGTTGTGCAAACACACTGCTGGCTTCATATACACAGGCAGCAACTGCTATCCAGAGCCTGTGCATTGCCAATGGCGATAAAGAAGAAAGGAACAGCAAATTTGCTTGAAAATAAGTGGATGTCAGAAGAAGGAACTAGGGGAAGACATTGCCAATCGTGTCTGAAAGCAGCACACAGCTGCTTTCCTGAAGGAAGGAAGTGGATGTCAGTCATTTCTGCTGCCCACCTCTCATTTCCACTTTGGAAAATTTTATTCCAAAATCTTTACAAGGCTTTGCCCTGTTTAACTCCTGCCACAGCTTTCTTGTGTATTTAAACTAACTCTTCCAATTGATACCAGTAATTAAATGGTTTCCCTTGCAATGGGTTTCTAGAACGTGTGCTCAGGGCATCCTTTGGAAGTGCTGCATTCAGGACCCATGGCACCCAGGAGGGATAGGGGAAAAAAAAAAACAAAAAAAATATTTCTCTCCATGGCTGCTGGCAGCTGGCATGTTTCAGCAAAAGGCAGTTTGGGCCAAGAGCTGGAGTGGAACCACGCAGTACTGCACACACAGACCATGAGAGTACAATCAGGTTACTGTAAGTAACGAGACAGTAATTAATAATGAGAATAATAATAATAGTGAGACTGACAATGCCCAGCAGAACTAGGCATTAATACAAAGCACTGCATGAAATATGACTGCAGCACACAGAGGGAGGGAGAGCTGGACCTCTCTGAAGCTCAGAGTGCATTCAGAGGAATACTGACTTGGAGCGCTTTCTGCTACCCAGCCACCACCTGGCTCTGCTGGGTGGTGTGCCTTATGAAGGGGAACACTCATGTGAGTAAGCAGATCTTCCACTGCAGCCTTCCAACCCATAAGCTGCTCCCAGAAACCCCAGGAGGCTTTCCAGCCTCAGCGTTGCTGCTCTCATGTTCTTTGCAACCATAGCACTTATTTAGTAGAGCTGCCTCCTTCACTCTGAGCTGGCTCCCAAAGGAAGGTGGTGGCAAAGAGCCCGCTGGCCTCAGCGGGACCAGCTCACAGCCCGACCGAAGGAGCCTCGTCCCATAAGTGCTGAGCCCCGCAGCTGGGTCCCAGCAAAGGCGAAAGGGTAATCACATCAAAATGACTTCACTGAATACTGCGCCAAATTCCCTTGGACAATGTGGTGTCTCCGGGGCATAGCTCTGGTAGCCCATAGGTTGCAGGGTTTCATGGCACAAGTTATGACTCTTTCCAATGCAGTGGTTCTGTGCAGCCCCTTAATACCACCTTTGTACACACTGCATGCCCCAACCCTCCTGAAATGCAGAGGTTCCTAATGAAATTCAGCTTTAGAAAATGCAGGTGTTGCAACACCTGCTTTGACTGACAACCCATTCGTGCAATTAGCTTCCCAAAGCCTTACCTTATAGGGAGAAATGGCCATGAGGGCTCCAGGCATCACTTGAAGCAACAAGTATCTCCTTTCTTTATGGTGCCAGAATTAAGAGACAAAAAGTTTCATGGGTGGTCCATAGTGACAGGAGAAATCTTTTCCTTTCCTTTTCTTTTCCATCCTCCACAAACAAGCAGTAAAGAATACATTGCTCTCAGCAGGCAGAATGTCCCTATCACTTTTAATTGCACCTTTCAGTGAATTTACCAACTGCTCCTTGGCCATTTATTAGCCAGGGGCCAGAGTGTGAAAGGGTTATCTGAAGTGTGCTGTGAGCTGAGCTCACTGTGAGGTTGGCAATATCCAGCCCTGGGGCTGAAAGAAGCCCTGGGACTTCTTTCATTGTAGCCATGCCCAGTCTATGGGGCACATTTTTGATCCACAGTAAAGATGCAGCCAGGAAGTTATAGGAGATTTCATTTTCTGGGTTCTTTTCTTAGAGAAAGCCGCTGCTCATATTTGGTTGGACTCAAAGTGAGTTACTAGATGTTGCTCATATTAGTGATAAGTTTCACAGGTCTTAATGTTTAATTAATGCCTTCCCATCCGCATGCCTTAGCTCCAGACAGGAATCAGCAGTGCTCCCTGCTTTTCAGCAGTTTAATTGCCAGTGCACCTCCTCCAGCCTCCCTCGCTGCCCCCTGGGCTGGACGTGGATCCCCATTTAAGCACCCTCTTGTATAACCTGGTGACCGTGGGAAAACACTTCTGTGTGCTCTGATATTTCCGAGCGTTCCCATGAACAGTGAATGCCTGTGTCCAAGCCCAGGCAGATTTTCCTTCCACATGAGGAGAGGAGCAGCTGTCCCAGTGGCCGACCAGTGACGCTGTGCAGTTGGCACAGATGTGATTTGCGAACAGAGATGGGCTCTCAGGAAGCTGGCTCGAGCCTTGGCTTGGCTGCAGATTCCCTGTGGGGTTTGCACACAGTGTAGAATCACAGAATCATTATGGTTGGAAAAGACCTCCAAGGATCCCCAAGTCCAACCCCAGCCCATCCCCACCATGCCCACTGAGCCATATTCTCAATGCCACACCTCCACGGATCTGGAGCATCTCCAGGGATGGTGACTCCACCATTCCCTGGGCAGCCTGTTCGCTGTTCAGAGAGGAAATTTTTCCCAATATCCAACCTGGATACCTCCACTGTCTCTGAGCACCAGGCGCTAAGGGCTTTCTTTGGGACATGTTGTCTAGTCGCTTCCAGTTGTAGAATGGGGTGTGGGCAGATGGAGAGGTTCCTGCCTCCCCTCCTTGAACTGCTCTGGTACTCACTTTCCTCATCCCATCACAACAGCCAGAGAGAGGAATCAGCTCCATCACATCATTCAGCAGCAGGATCACATCCAGAGCGCTCAGAGGAAGAATCATAGAATCATTAAGGTTGGAAAAGACCTCTAAAATCATCATTCACCTACCACCAATATTGCCCACTAAACATCCACAAGACTTGAGCTCTTAGTTTGCATACGACTTGAACCACACGTAAAAAGAGCTATTTGGGAAAGTAGAAGACTGACAAGTTAAACTGACTTTTCTTACAGCCAGGTAAGAGGGTTATGAGTGCTGAAAATATTTTCAGACATATATTTCTCCCTCATGAAATGAACCATCTGTACAAGTGTGACTTTAACACAGCTGATCAGAGGTCCTAGATAGGTGTGATGCCAAGCAATGGATTTATGGAGAACGCAGCCCCTAACAACGTAACGGGGCTGTGTGTGTTCACCTCTGATAGAGACCTGCCTGGGACACAGGCAAAGCCAATGGGCACTCTGGCCACCCACCCTGGTTTTGGAGAATCCACTGCTCTTACTCCAGTGATAAGGGAGAACACTGGGTTACAAACACTCCCATCTTCTTTTTCCATCCCTCCAATACTAGAAAACACAGATTCCCCCACCAGATGTCTGTATATGCTGTAATTCTGTTAAAAAGAAACGGTAAGTTTTTGATGTTTATAATTATGCATTTGTATTTCCTATGTAGTTGTTTATGAGTACTTTGCAATTTTTTTCAGTTTCAGCTGTCCTGGATGTGTGTTCAAATGTGCCATTTTCTCCCAAGGGTTGTACTTTTTACACTGTGGGTAAAGAAGTCCCGAAAGAATAAGGTTTCTCAGGCAAAATATCCAGGGCACAATATCTGCTTTCATAAAGCTCTGGGCATGCTGTCTGCCGTTTCCTAATCTTATCCATAGGTTTTTTTTTATGCTATTGGAGACTAACTTCTGGTGGCAAAGTCCTTGTACAGAAAAAAGTGAATATTTTGACCAATAGCCTGAAATCACACATTCTTTCATTGAAAACAGTTAATTAGGAATTGAGCTCTGAAGTTAATTTCACCAAGGTCACTCACTGTTCTATTGGGTTCAGTGACCCTGTCTTAAGTAATCACGGCATTAACATACAAGGTTATAGCTTTCTTTTCAGTTGATGACATAATCTCTTTAATTGGTGTCAGGAGGGCTGCTTATGAAAGAACCACGGAAAACACCTATAGACTATAATTTTACTTTCCCCATTCACAGAGCAAATGAAACAAGCCTTAAGAATGTACTAGAGGCTCATTACATCTCCCAGCCTGTCAACACAAAGCCCCTCCATTTCAGCCAAAGCATTAGGAATGATCAATTCTGTTTACTTCTAACTTCAGCCGGTGAACTATTAACCTTTTCAGCAAAACTGGTGAATAGTAAATGTCAGATAATCCTCTCTGAGAAAGTTAAGAGGGTAGATAATACATTTTAATTGATTAAAACTTTCATGAACAAAAGTTTAAAATATCAACAGGAGAATCCCTCGCGATTCCTATTTTTGATGGGACGTGATCCAACTATTCTGCACCGACCCCAGTGTCCGCTTCAATTTACCTTTTCCAAGATAAAACTTTTCCAAAACTTATACCAGAAAATTAATATCCTGCATAGCAGAAATTCTGCTTTTAGAATGCAAGGTCCCTCCCGCAGTCGGTGTGCACTGGCTTGGCAGGAAAGGAGCTGCAAAGATTTAAGCTTGGCCAGGATTTATACAGGTTGTTATTGTAGGTAGATTTAAAACAGATGTCCCTGCAGAACGTATTTGCAAAGTTCCAAAAATGAGTGTAAATACTTTTATGTGTTCTCTTCATTCTATAGTAGTAGGAGCTACTTTTATCCTCTTTTATCCCAAATATTTGGTGTTCTTTTTACTTTTTCTTTCTTTCTTTTTTTTATTTTTTCTTTTTTTAAGCAATCTGGAGTCCTGTTTATTCTGTGATTGATCCAACTCCTTCACAGGGGATTTTCTTTGTAGCCCCTATGAAATCTGTCAGCACTCTCTGACTGACAGGGGCTTAATTTAAGTTCTACTGGAAACAACACTGCACTCTTTCTGGAGACAGCAAAATGTATTTCACCGGTATCACAATTATTCTGTCTTCTGCTCTTTTTTTTTTTTCTATTTAATCCTCTAAACCTGCTACTATTTCATGTTTTTAGCATCTCTTTGGGGTTTTCACATAACCCACTTTTCTACCGTTCCACGTTATTGCCTGATTGCTCTCAGCTTCATGAAGCTCTTCCTTAGGTTCATATTTATTGGTTGAAGTTCTCTTCACAATTTTTTCCTATTTTTATCTTCTGGTCAAAAATAAATTTTGGTTTTTCTTAAGCAGGACAAGAAAAAATTTCAGAATGAATTGTTTTCTTTCAAAGGAATAGTCATTTTTAAGAGAGAAACTTTGAAATTTAGCTCCACTTTATCTCAGTTATGGACATGTAGCACGCTCATGGCAGCCCTTCCCAAACTATTATTTTTTGACAGGTTGTGCTGTACTCCCATTATTATCAGCCCTCCATGTCTTCAGCGGCATGGTTATCAAAGGAAATAAAAAGCCCAACTTGCTATTTGATACACAAACCAATGCAAAATGAAAACAAATATTAGACTAGCAAAAGCATTGAGATGGAAGAGACATCTTAAACATGTTTCAGTGAGCCAGAGATAAAGCCAACATTACCCATCTCTGGTTAGTGAAGCATTATTCCACTATTATCCTTATTCTGCGAGATGATATCTGGGGAAAGCCTGTTCCAATTGCCCATGGCTCAGCTGCACAAAAAAAAAAAGGGATCTCATTATAAGTCTTCAAATAAGATGCATCTATTTTCAGTTCCCCCCACTTGTTATGGCTCAGATCAGCCCCATACTGGGGCTTCATGGGTGAAGTCAGAAGGGGAGTTCAGATGTCCAGAGAGGAAAGTGCTGTTCCACCACCTGTACCACCAGTGTCTTAGACAAGCAATGGGGCTTCTGCCAGTGCAGCTGGGAGCCTCTTTTGTTACCCAAGGAAACCAAGCTTTCATGGTGTTCCCATCTGTGCCCTGGGACAGCTCTCTCTCTGCAGTCATGGTGCTGACTAATCTTATTCCTTAAGGACTCCAGATCATTTCTGGGAATACAGTTGCAGATCAGCTAGTCAATGCCAATAGAAAGCTCTATCTGCTAATGCCATCACCTGCACCTCTGGATGAAGGCCCTCTGCTTCCCTAGGTGCTGTACAAAGAGGGCAAATGAACCATTTCCATCCCAAAGATCTAGACTTGTTTTCTTCTGCTGAATTCACTGTGGGCACCCAGGTGAGCTGCCTGGGGCTGTAATTTCATAGAATCAGAGAATCGTTAAGGTTGGAGAAGACCTCTAAGATCATCAAGCCCACCCCCAACCCATCCCCACCATGCCCACTAAACCATGTCCTCCCAAAAAATTCTCTTCCATTTCCTTTTCTTCTCTTGCTGCTATTTACTGGACGGAAGAAGAGACCAACCAACATTTAAGACCTTGGCCAAGACCGCAGCTGTCTCCAGCTGTCCTGGTGGTGGCAGCAGTGACAATGCTCTGTGTTGAGGAGGTGCTCACCCAGACTTCTGCCATGGGCTGGAGTGGAGTTTGCTGGGTCAGGGCTTGGGTCTTTTAAGCTCAACACTCTTTATCCTTTGTATTTAGATAATTGTTATCTCAAAGCACAAGTCTAACTTTATGTAGCTGCACAGATTGTTTAGAATTTGCTGCATGAACTCATGAAAAAAACAGTTCTTTTCAGGCAGTGGTACACGTTACTCAAAACATTTATAAAATACATTCAGTCCCCCACACCCTATTTTTCTTTTAGAAGTAAGGCAGCTTCCCTCTGGTGCAGAAATGCACCACAATTTTCTTATTTGTCTTCTCCTTTTTTCAAACTTGTTTAAGTCTTTAGGAGCCAGTCTTGGCCATTTAGTCGCAAAATGCATGTGCGTGCGTGCGTGTGTGTGCTTCCAGTGAAAAGAAGGGAAAAAACCCACAGGTTTGAGTTTGTACAATGTTTGCCCCTTTTCCCAGCAGGGATGGGTTTTGAGAGCCAGGAGACAAAAAGCATGGCCTCAACAAGCTGAATTTAAAAAAGAACATCATTTTCATTATGTAGTCAATCTCAATTACAAGCAAATGTTTTCTCTGTTGAGACTTTTCTCTTTTCAGAGCATTATGCAAGCCTCTTTTGTGGGTTGAGAGAAAGGATCAGTGGTCAATAGGGAGCAGAGTGTTGTGTACAGTGGATTTTTGTATCCTTTAGTCTACTACATAATGCGTTTTGTCAGGAGAACAGCCCAACATCCTGAGCAGATTTGCTGAATTAAAGAGCACAGCAGGGATAGGAAACTTGTTGCTAGGTGACTGACAACTGCTGCATGTCAGTATCTCTGTGCCGGAGGTTACTCTTTCCTTTTCTTCCACTCCTCAGTCTCGCCTTTTAATCTGCATCTATAATTAACTCTCTTAATACCGTGTATCCATTTGTTCCCTTCACTGTGCTTCGGATGGCTGTATTGCCATTATTTCGTCTCGAACGGGGAGGAAACTATTTAATTTTTGTGCTTCGCTTGGCACGGGGAAGTTGGGGTTTGTGCGGTGCAATGTCTCATGTCTGCGCGGCGATGAGACGGCTCTTAGAAGGCATTGCAGAAGATATGGTCTTTGTTAATCTCAATGCTCAGTGAAACATTTCTGTGTTTACTCTTCTCTCTAAAGCCTGTTTGTTTCAGTTCAACTTAACTGAAACGCGATTGCTTTTAACTGTTTAGGTTTGGTGACCTTCCAAGCTCTTTCACTTGTGTATTTCGCAAAATAGATTTTCTTTGTATGAGGCTCTTTCTTCAATGACGGGAAATCCAGGGCTGCATCTGGCCTGGATTTGCAATGGCAGAAGTCAATTAAACAACAGTGCTCACCCCGCTCAATTTTGCTGTTATTTTTCGTGCACAGACCCAACCATTACTCACATTCATGAAGCTCCGTGTTGTTCCAAGGATGGATCTAAAGTGAAGAATTCCATCCTTGGTTTGCATCCGTCCATCGCTCTGGAAATGTGTTTATTTTAATTCCAGTTTTCATTCCACAGGGTTATGCAGAATCCACGGTATTTAGCAAATGTACTAATTGCAGGAGTATGATCATTTGCTTGGTTTATTAGAAAATAACAAGAAAATATATGTCAGCTTTTATTCGATGTGCTCTTCAAAACACCACTTTTTTCTCCTTTATATGCGTGTGTCTGGTGTAAAAGCTGAATTCAGAAGTTCAAACGAGTTAGAAAAGCAACTAAAGCTCTTATTTTTTCTTGTGAGCTTGTAACAAAGCTGCAATCATGGAAAAGCGTGTACCTTCGACACTCTTTATACTGAAAATTAGATGGCAATTTAAGAAGAATGGCCAAATAGATGTGCGAAGTGCTGCTGGTGAAAATAGGCAGCAGTCGTTCCTTCCAAGGGACTGTCATCTGTTTGCCCCAAAATGCTGAACTCTGGGAATTTAAAGGAAAAAAGTCCAAAAACTAAGCAGCTGTTCCTAAGCAGGACTTCTTTCCCTACCCTTGCAAAGGCTTTACCAATAGCAGCAGCTGCAAATCGTATCA
The DNA here is from genome assembly GCA_013396635.1 of Penelope pileata. Lineage (NCBI taxonomy): Eukaryota > Metazoa > Chordata > Aves > Galliformes > Cracidae > Penelope > Penelope pileata. The sequence continues at coordinate 703,114 of WBMW01005641.1, read as the reverse complement.
CCCCCAATCAGCTTCTGTGAAGCAGTTCCACCGAGGGCAGTTTTGGCTGCACAGGCAGCACAATGGGAGCTGTCTTATTCATACCCGTGATTTCAGACTTTAAGTTTGTATCTTGGGAATGTCGGCAGAGAGATATTCACCATTAATTGTGTTGTGTTGTTTTTCTCCTTCCTGCTAGCAAAGAGCAAAATCGTGCCCGGGGAAACCCAGCTTTGAACTGGAAGAGAAGGAGAGGAAAATTTGCAAACTCCTGTTTGGAGCAGCACACGCAGTAATGCACAGAGCCAGGAGAGGGCAAGCACCGAGTAGACAAGGGCATGGGGATCTGTTGGCATCGGGGTATGGAAAAGTCTGCAGGGACTGATCCAGAAACACAGAGCACCCATAAAAGATCAACCTGATCCAATGAGTTGAACCCAAGGCTTTCCAACCCAAACAAAGTGACTATTTGCACTTTTATCAGCTTCTTGGGAGCCAGAAAAAGGAGATAATGGCCTTATCCTACAGCAGTTTGGAATAGAACTGCGGCAATTCCATCTTTTTTGTGTGCAGATGGAAGCCAGTGCTGGTGCTGAATGAAGCAGTTTTGCCTTATGCTGTTCTGCTCTGAGAACAGGGTTTGCTCTTCAGCCTTTGTAAGTGTCTCATGTGTGCTGGGACAGGCATAAAGATCTGGGACAGACTGGGGTGAGATATAGGGTCTGAAAGGTGATTACATCCTTGTAACTGTGTGCTGTGGAGATGTGATTTTGTCACACTGGTATTCAGCATGTCCTAATTTCTTCACAGCAGTATTCCACCCATTTTGGTGCTGACACATTTTACAGTGGATTTTGACCAAGCAAAGCAACGCTAGTCCTTTCGTGTGATGCTGTGGATCAAGTTCTGCTCTTTTCACTTGGGTAAACTGTCACCTGGAAAAGGTGAGTTGGATTGGCTCTACTACTTGGGGGATTGGGTAGAGTTTCAAACATTAGTAAATCTGAGTTTTAATCTTCATAGTCATTGATTGGCACTGCAAACTTAGTAATTGATTTATATGCTGTCAGTGATGGGGTCAAGCCCGCAGCAGCCCCCGGCCCCAGGCTCGTGCTACAAGCACAGGAGCAGGTTCTTGTCTTTCTCTCCCTGACCCGTGAGAGTGATGAGCACATCAGTGTTAAAGCAAAGCAGGCAAAAGCAGAAATGTCCTGCTAAGTAACTAAAGGGCTGTAATTTTCCTGAGTGCAAGATCTAATCCCAGAGAAAACCACAGCTGTACCGCACAGACCATCTGTGTTTACCTTTGCCAAGTCCTGCAGATGTGCATCACCACAGGAAAACAGGCACAGAACCTTCATTCTCATCCAACACCTTTCTTCCCACACATTGTTGGAAGATGAGAGGAAATATTGGAAGAGAAGACAACATGGACAGGAAGAGAAGATGGTAGACAGAAGTAACTGAGTGCCTTGGTCCCTCACCCAACACTGACCACTCTCTGGCCACAAGGTCTACACCACATGGGACCCAAGATAAAAAGGTTAAGTTCTGTGTGAGGAATGCAGCTGAGCATCATCCAGCACACCTACATTGCAGAAAACGTGTAGGCACCTGCCAGGGCTTCAGATGGGCTCTCAGGGACTCATTTGCTGGGTGAGACGTAGGAAATGCTGCTTATAGAGGAGCTCTTAGTCTGCCTATTTTCACTATGAAACCTTGACCTTGTCATATGTACATGCTGGGTGTTCCCGTGCCAAAGTTTCTCTTCTGAATAGAGACACGATGTGAGCATGGAAGACTCCACAAACTGAAAGAGAGCGTGACAACAAGGTGATGGCCATTGTTTGGGAAGGAGCTCAGCGAGGATTAGCAAAAGGGAAGGAGCCAGAGGGCCAGGGAGAGGCAAAGGAAGCAGCGTGGAATTGCTGGGCTGGAACAAGCAGCCCCTTGGTGCAGGGATGCCCTGGGCAGAGCTGCCCAGCCTGCTGCTCCTGCTCAGTGCAGGAGAAGAAATCTGGACTTAGACAGGTCAATTGGAGGTTACAAAGCAAGCTTCAAGTCCCAAACTATCTCTGACCCACTAAAAGGGGAAGGAGCTCTGCATCTCAGGGATTCTTTCCTGACTTGTCTTGATCTCCCTTATTAATAAATGTATGGACTCTAAGATGACTCAGCCAGACTGTATTCATGTCTAAATTTAGCAGTCAATTTGGTTTATTGCTTCAGGGCTGCGCTGAGGAAAAACCTACAAAAAAGCATCCCTCTTTTTTTTTTTTTTTTTTCTTACCACTGCAGTTGAAAGTGCATTTGTGTGAAAATGGATCTGAGCTCAGAAATAACAGGATTTAATTATTTATTAAGCCCACGCTGGGGACAGACTTTAGAAAAATTGCATTGCACAACGTCCTTTCCACACCGTCACTCGCTTGTCCTTTGTCTGCCAGTTGTCTGTGTGCTGCTCTGCCTCTGCCAGTGATATTCCCTGGACACAAACGCTGCTGCAGGATGTCTCTGAGTTATCACATCCTCTTGGTGACCACTTGGCCAGCAGCAGGACTGGCACCGTAGCTGCTTTGCAGCAGGTTTCTGCCATTTCACAGCCTATGATGCATCTCCCGTATTCTAATCTGCTCTCTCTCCTTGGAGATATTCAGAAGCTGAATGGACGTGGATCTGGGCAACCTAATCTATGTCCATGTTGGAGCAGATGACCTCCAGACGTCCCTTCCAGCTTCAGCCATTCTGTCACTCTGTGACTCAACTGAGAAATAAAATTAAACCCTTTCGGTGAAATCAATATGACCAAGTAAAACTTATCTGGAACCATCTGCTGCCTAGTTAGAGCACAAAGAAAGACAGTTTCCCAAATTACTCTTTCAATGGAAAATGAGTAGCAGGTTTTATAACAGAATTTTGTCTTGTGGGAAACCAATCAGAAATGCTTTTGTATCTGAACTCAGCTACGGGCTGCGCGTCTCATAATCTCTTACCGAGGCTCCAGCCCTGGCAACTGTGAAAGAGCCTGCTGTCTCATTTTGTTGAAGAAAAAACACAGTGGGAATTAGGTTAAAATCTCCTCTCTTTGTCCCAGTTATCAGCCATTGGAACAGTTGTTGGGTCAGAGTCTGTTTTAACTCATTTTCAAGGCTCAAGTGTGTTGGAGTGACAAAAACCCTTTGTGCATCTTCACTTCAGTCTCTGTTCCCTCTATTTTCTGCCCAATTACAGCCAAATTCACAGGCTGGGGACCTGGCAGTGCCCACATTTACCCACTTTTTCACCCATTCTCCCAACACTGCCCTGACAGAGCAGGAGCATCAACAAGGGTGAGCCTCGTGTGAGCACCAGTTTTACCTGCACAAAGATGTCCAACTTTCAGTCATGACTTCAGCCTTGCACCCAAATGGCTGCCCCAAGACACAAGCACCCACAATTCGATTCACAGAAAGCAGCTCAGATTGCTTTGACCAGTTTTTTGTGGCTTAACATTCAATGAAGGAAATGGGCAAAGATAATTCAATTGTTCTAAATGCCTCCCCAAAAGCTCTGTTGTTTTGCTGGTGAGATTTTGGTGCACGTTCCATCGAGCCCAGGCTGTTCTCATCTTTTATTTCAAACAAGTTAATAATGACAGAAATGTGGAAAATGACCAATGCTGGAATTCCCAGTCACCTTTTTCTGTTCGAAAATGAAATTCTTGAGAAATGTAACCAAACTTGTGTTTATTTATGGAGCAGGGAGCTCTGATGCCATTAAATTAGTTGTGACATTTTAATGTAATTAGACAACATTAGTGTCAGATAAGATTCATTAATGGACCTTGATCTTTCATGGTTGTTCAAAATTGATTTTTGCGCTGGAAAATCTATGTTGGATTTTTAAAAAAAATTTATAAATTCACCTTTCTGCTAAAATGCTCAGCTAATTGACATAAGTACATTAATGAGAGCAACATGCTAATAGGATTATATCAATATTCCCCCCGCATCAGTTAGAGAGGCAGCAGCAATGGCCATTAATTACTGCCTTATGGTAATCCTTGGCTTCTGCAGGACTTGGATTGTCCTTCTTTGAGAGGATCTTTCTGCTTTGTTATTTTTCCCAGATTTAGAGCTTTGCTGTTGTTTATACCAATGCAATCCCATTGGTTGTAACTTCAAGCCCGGTGCCTGGAATTATTCTCCTAAATCTCCACTTTGATATCCCCCTGAAATACACTCAGATTTTCTCCTCTCAGAACAGATGCAATTCAAAGGCAACCAGAGAAACATGCCTAAAATACAGGATGCTTCTGAGGTCAGAGCCTGACTATTTGCTTGGAAAGGATTTACAAGAGCAGGAAAGATGAGGGTTTCATTTGTACTAAAAATAAATTTTATCCAAAAAAAAACCTACTTTTCCAGGTTCAAGCTGAAAATTTTGGCTGAAGATTTGAGTGGAATTACTCCTCATTTATACTAACACCTTTATATCCCTTGCTTTGAACTGCATGACACTGAAATAAATGGTTAAAACCACTGAGTTTTGTTATAGACTAAAAGTGATAAAATACTTTGAGTGTTTTTGAGCTGACTTGGTTTTGTAATGTTAAAAAAAGCAGTGATATTCAATCTTAATCGATAAGGGTTTAGTGATCATGGTTTATCTTTTATATAAAATTTGGTTTTTGTTTATCATCTCAATCCATCCCAGTTCCACCCCAAATTGCGTAAAACAGAGCAGCTTGGTGTCTGTTAGTCCATCAAGGTGCACACAGCATTTAGTTAGATTTTTTCCTCTGGGTCATTGCAGTGCAACTCTCAGCATCAAGCTGAGGTGAGAGGGCTGTTTCCCACTGAATATTTTGGAATTGTCTGACACCATCTTCTGTGACCTCAACGTGGTGGTGCCAACGAACGTCAGCCTCTACAAGAGGTACGGGATATCTTTGCAAGCATGAGCAAGGAGCTGTCCAAACAGAGGAGTTGGGGACAGAGTGCAGAGCCTATTGGCAGGGAACAACAGTAAGGCTCTCCCTGGAGGCAGAAGAAATAGAAAAAATTGCCAAAAAGAGCCAAAAAGAGATGGGAAATTAGTGGGCATGGTAGTGATGGGTTGACCATTGGACTAGATGATCCTAGAAGTCTTTTCCAACCTTAACGATTCTATGAAGAAATAGGCAAAAATAGCCAAAAATAGCCAAAAAAAGAGATGGGAAATTGGTGGGCATGATGGTGAAGGGTTGACCATTGGACTAGATCATCCTAGAGGTCTTTTCCAACCTTTATGATTCTATGATTCTGTATGTTCATGATTGAAGAATTCTGCAACAGCTCAGGTTTTTATCTTGCTGAGCCTTGAAGACGAGCTTTTAAGTACATACCCTAATGGTGGTCTGGTTCCCTCTGTTATGAATCAAAACAAGATGGAAATCTTTTTTTTTTTTATTTTTCCTTAGGCGTGTCCATTCTGCCTGACCTCCAGTGCAGATGGGACCCAGAGAGACCCACAGCTCCTACCAGAGGATGCTCACAAACAGCTCTGCAGCAGCCGTTGAGATGGATGGGCTGGGGAAGCGTGGGCATACGCAGCTGGAGCTGCATATCCAGTGCTGAGGCTCCTGCAGAGGAGGAGTGATAATTCCCATAGCCATGTGCTAAGCGGATGGAGCCACCAGGAGTTGTGTTTATTTAAGGTCATGGAAGAAAAGGTTCTTCAAGAAGTATGGCAAGCAGGTGAGCGGCTGGCTCTGTGAACGGGCTCTGAGTGGTGGCAGCGGGGGAAATGCCAAGAGGTGCGCGGTGAAGCAGAGGCACAGGGTGCTGGGGTTGGTACGCAGGGCACGGAGGATGTGCGGGAGGTGGCACACAAAGTGGGGAGAGCTGGAATGATCAGGGCACAGAGGCAAGGACGAGGAGCTCGAACGAGATGCAGCAGAGAAAGGGGGAGTTGGTGAGTGATGAGAAGGGCTGGGCTGATCCCGGCAGAGACAGAGGGATTTCAGCAGCCGTGTTCTGCCTGGGTGGCAGGGAGGAAGCAGAAAAGGAAGTTTTATTTAATAACTGTTAATCAAATAATTACCCTGGACTGTTTGCAGTGCAATTTAAAGGCAGAAATTGCTCTTTGCATTCTCCCCACATGCAGGCCTTGCTTCATTCCCAGCGTTGCTGGGAAGAGCTCCAGCATTTTATTTAGCTTTGCTTTCATTTGTATTGAATTTTTCTTCCTCAGTCACAAGCATCATAAATGTTTTCATTTCATCCTGGCTCGGAAATGCTCTGGACTAATTCTCATCTCTCTTACTCCAGCCCTGCATTGCTGCAAGCCCACTGGCAACACTGCAGTTACTCCAGACTTTCCGCAGATGTAAATGCAAGAAGCATCGAGCCTTGCATTTGGATTGGGAGGGCTGACTGCCTCTTAATAGAAGCATAATGAAACCATCAAGAGTTTTCATTCAATTAGACTTCTTTTCCCTCTGGCAAATGATTATAACACATCTATAGCGTAATGGGCAATTACTTTATACTCCTTGTCTGTTGACATCTTATTAAGTCTACATTTTCTGTCCCTAACAAAGAGATCAGATATAATTGTTAGGAACTACAAGGAAGACATAAGAACTACCAGAATACATTTAAGCAGAATGAATATGTATCTGTTAGCGAGATGCATGATACGTGGCGGCAGATTTCTCCACTCCTCTCAGCTCTGGGGAAATCTCCATTTCTATTTCTTCCTACATTAACTTTTCCTCTGATGTCAAAGAATGATCTTTGCACTGAGTGGGTGTGGATTATGCAATGAATTCTGTACTTGTGAATATGAGATTGAGAGATGAAGGCAAGTTTTGCCCCCGGAGGCGTTGCAGATACGCGTGTTGTTGGGGTTTTGTATTCCTGTAGCAGGAGGCAGGGCAGGGGCAGGAACTGATGGAGCTGGGTCTGTCGTGGAGCACAATGTGTCGTTCTAATGAAGCTGATGTTTTATTTGGGTCCATGGCATTTCTTGTCCAGCAGAATGTGAAGCTTCCTACGGTGCTCAACCACCTCGGGATATCCCGGTACCAGGCAAGAGGTAGAAGTTTGCAGTGTGAATGGGCTTTAATGGGAGTTGGAACTTAATGATCCTTGAGGTCCCTTCCAACCCAAGCCATTCTGTGATCCTAATGGGTGAAAATGTCTTTGATGGCAGAATACAGCCTTTGGATTGTGCTGCTTTGCAAAACTCTTACGTAAGGATTTAACCATAGAAATCCAGTAGCTCATTGTTTTCTGCAGAACCCATGCTGGTCACACAAAAACTACCCTGAGCTGGGACTCTCCTGGCTCAGCAACAGTCTGGAGATCTCCTGTGTGGCAATATTTCCCTTCTGAGTAACCCTGCTCACCCTGCTGTGGTCAAAGTCCTGGGAACGCAGTTAGGAGGTGGGGCAGGAAGCACTCACAGCTGCACTGTGCTTTTTGCTGGTACCCTCTTGGGATTTCTCTGGCTGGGAATGTGCTATGGGTGAGCCTTGAGCCAATGACTGGGGCAAACCATGCGAGCTCATGTGGAACGTGTCTGGGTCTTTGCAAGCTGTGGCTCTTCAGTGAGGACCTAAATGGTCCTCATTGGTGTTCCAGCTCATTGCTTTACAGCTTCTGATAACTGCAGTTGTTGCTTTCTCTTTACTGCCAGACTAAAGGGCAACCAACAGGACCTACAAAGACCTTTTCCACCTCCTTGCTTTGATGATTTGTTATTTCATTATCCTCAGTGATTATATATCCATGACTGACAGGATAACGACAGAATCATATGATCATTGAGGTTGGGAAGGACCTTCCAGACCACCAAGTGCAACCATCAGCCTGACCTGCCAAGAAACACCACATCCTGATGCAATTGCCCAGGGATCCTGAACACAAGGCAGTGATTCCTGGCTGCAACAGGGTCATTTTACAGCTCAGGTGACCATCTGCATTGTGTTGGGGTCCAGGCCAGGACTATGAGATGTCTGACAGAGTCCATGAAATCAGCATGCCGTGCAAAACTACTCCATCAGCAAATCCAGGAGCCACTAATGAAGAATTCTAACCCCAGCACCCAGGTCCTCACTCTTCATTATTCCTGTCCTACACCCCCTGGATCTTGAGATGGACAAGAGTGTGCCAACAGTGGGCAGTTCTCATCTTAGATCTTCAACACACAGTCAGCGCCTAGCTCCAAATACCAAAGTCCTTCTGTGTTTGAATGCTCTCTGGAGCTAATTCTGAGCACTTGCAAGAGTCTGAAGTGATTTTTTCCACCCTTACTGGTGAATTTGGGTTATGGGCTGCTTTTCTCCAGCTTCTTCTGAAACAGCCTCGTGTGGATGGGTTTTCATGTGACTTATGTTGGTGCTCCTGCTGATCCTGAGCAACCCCACAAGTAGTGGGTGATTTACCACAACTGAGGTTAAATTCATGACCGACTCGGGGTCAAGAAGAAGTTTGTGCCATAGATCCCCATCTATCCATGCATTCTTCTAAATAATAAGAATGCAGACATCTGTGTTTCTACCTGTTGTTTGGTCTTGTCTCTTCATCCCATAGATTCAGGCGTAACTTTTTTCACACCCAACCTAAATGACCCATTTCGCACCCATTTGTCACATATTTGTTTTACAAGGCAATTTTCTAGATTTTCTTAAATCAGGTACCTGTATGCATTTTGTTGTCAGAGTAAATATGAATTTCATTATACTTCAATTATTGTTTAATAGCACTGGGGACAGGATGTTTGGAGGCGGTCTGAATTTTGATTCAAAATGTCAGGTCTTTTTCTGAATAGCTCCTTCAACTGGGGACCTTTCCCATCAGCTCTTTCATAAAGAGAAAGGAGACAAACGGGAAGGTAAGCTGACTAGGAAAGAAAGAGATATTCCTTTCCTTGACCTAGAAGCCTGACAGGACTCTTTTTCAATGCAGCATATTATGTAGTGGTTTTCACTATTATGCATATATTTAGCAACCGTCACTCACCAATCTGCAAAGGAAATAAGGTGGTGAGAGATGGAATTCAAGGGAGGAAAGAAACACAGATGTTTTGTCTCTGCTTTTATACTGCAAAGACTGCGCTGGAATATACGGCAGAATATATCTCCATTGTAACTTGGGACTTTGCAGCTTTTAATACCTTTGGCATCTCTCCATTAATATACTTCCTGGTGACATTTCTGAACAAAAAGACCACTTCAAACTGCCGTCAAGACCAATCAAAAAGCAGCTCTAATTACAAGCAAAGGCAAAAAGATGAACCACAGCGCAACGAGGAGTGTAGGGCCTATCAGAGTACCTAGACCAGACCAGTTCTCATCAGCCACCTAGAGAACATGTACTGAGAAAGACATCCAGGAGCTGGATTTTGAGCAGCCTTTAGGCAGGTTGTTTTTGCTGAGGTCCTACTTTGCACGCAGCATGCATATTGACTTGCAAATAATATTCACCAATAAATTCTGGCATTGTGAGTGCTCAGGACGTGCTAGGGCAAAGATTCCCTATTTTAAAGACATACTGGGGGAAGTACCTATAAATGCTGATGTGTTGTCACATACTCTGGGCGTTCTTTGTTTCTTTACCATTATCCCTTGGCAGATTATCCAGCCTGCAGACAAATCTCTCCTGTACATGGGCATTGTGCAAGCAATATAGATGAAGAGGATCTGCTGTGGAGTCACCAAAATGCTGCTCTGCTCTTCCTGAGCCTGCTCGAGCACTTTCACACGCCCAGTTCAGAGCTGACCATGTACCATAGTGTGACCCGTGTGAAGTGTTCTAATGGCTGAGCAGCCCTGGCCATGCTCCACTTCATCCTGCCACAACGTGCATTCTTTGTCCTGCTTTAGTAACCACGTCTCTGGGGCTCCATAAGAACAAAGGAAGAAGATAAGGGAACTTTGATTCCAGAAGGAGAACGAAAACCCTGAATCTCGGCACCATGGTAAGCAACAGGAGGATATGCACATTGGAAAGGTATGGTAATGCCACGTTAGATGGGATGAAAAGGAAAGAGTATGAAGGTAATTGGAAGACTTTAACTGATGCATGTTTATGAAATAGCACCGTCCATCTGAGTAAATATACAAGCCAAGAAGGAATAAAGCCAAGAGAAGATAGAATTTTCAGTATACAATGTATTTAATTAATACATAATTGGTGAGGCACCTTAGAGCAGATCTTACTTCCTCCATATTTTCAGATATTTGGCATTATTTTTGAAGTTTACTGCCATGTCTTTGTTTCACTTCCCTTCTGGCCAAAGCCAGTTCACCGTGAGCATTGAGTGCTTGTTTCTGGAGATTTATTCACTGGATGAAGCTGAGCACACGGTGGGTGGTTGGTCATTGGTCATCAGCCCTCACCTTCAGTCCTGACCTCAATCGCAGCGCAAATCTCTATGAAAGAGACCTTGAAAGAGATTTGTGGGCACAAAGGAGCAGGCACAGAGAACAAATGCACAATCAGTGACCAAATACAGGAGTCAGCCCTCAACCAAACTCAGAAAAGGGCTCAGGTAGAGCCAGTTGAAATGTCAGCATTATGGTCTCTCTTCACTGCACTCAGCACTGTACATATCCCAGCAGCTGAACGCTTCCATGAAAGCTTCTACCACCAGAATAAACCGAGTGCTCATCAGGTGCCTCGTATGGATGCACTCCATTCTTGCAACTCTCAGAGTGGAGAAGGAAAGCCCCCAGGAGAGCCTCCACCAAAGCCTCCCATGCTCACACTGACGTCACTTCTTCAGGGACACGTTTTGTCTATGTTACAACAAAAGCCCAGCTCATTTTAGCTTCTTTTAAAGGCTCTTAGAAGCAAGGTGTGTGGCTCAACATAATTCTGTTCTGGTCTCTGCAGCAATCCCAGCAACGAGAACCATGTCCTAAGTTTTCTGCCATCCATTGCAAGAACTGTTGGAGCGGGCACTGAAGTGACCGAGCACTCTGTGTCATTTGGTATTGGCTGTAATTCTGTGGCTGCAGCATTCAGAGCATACAAAAAAAAAATCCAACTTTATTTTTCTTCATCGAAGTGATTATTGATTGGCTTAAGGCAAAGCCGGCAACAAACCATATGGGGCTGTCTGTTATACGACCGGATTAGTGTTTGCACTCTGTCCCTGGCTTTAGGATCAATAGAAGATGGTAAAGAATGATTAGCCTTGTAGCTTCACTGCAGCCAAATAGCAAAAAAAAAAAAAAAAACCAAGAAAGAAAGAAAGGAACTAGTCAGGAGACTGAAAAAAGTAACTGTTATCTCTAAAATGCCATTCCTTTGTTTCCTAAATGGGGGGATGTTTAGCAGTAATCAGCAACATGGAAATATCCAATGCAGATTCTTATTGAGTTCAGCTTTCTATTCCAGGAGATGCCTCTACTGCCCAGGAGATGCAGAATCTCGATGGTTTGGTCACTTGTCTGTAAAAGGTGTCAGAGAATTAGATCCAAGTAATTTCTTTCTTAAAGGATGGAGAATAATGAGTTTTACTAACTAAGAAATACACATTTTTGAAGATGTTATGAAGCATTCTCTATGTTCATTCAGAAATTTATTGCCTCCTCTTCGCTCTGCTTTTAGAACATGGCACAGGGCTGCTTTTTTCTGCTTTGAGATGAATGAAAAAAAAACAGATTTTAATAGGGAAGAACCCCCCGCCTCCTAATATATGAGCCGGCTTGGGTTACCAATCCCTATTAGTGGGAGCAGATGCTGATCGTCCTGTTAATCAAAGCAAATCATTAGGCATTAATTACACTTAGTAACAGAATAATTGCTTGGTTTACCTAAACTGTGCTAGGAATGTTTATTTCTTTCTGAGCAGGATAAGCTTATTTAAATGATGTCGTGTGCGTGCTCATGGAACACAACGAAAGCAGATCGCAGTCTGCTTCGTGCTGCACGCGGAAGAGGTAAGCTGGTGGTGGAAACCGTGTTGGTGGGTTGATGCATGCAGCCTGAGAGAGGGTTGGGCTCAGATGTTTGAGGGTGCTGGGCACGGGGATGAATTTTGCAAATTACAGGTTCGTCCTTTGTGGAGGAGTGGGAGAAGCCAATACATGGGAAGAGGGAACAGGAGTGGAAAGAGGCTGGGTGAGGTGGGAGGAGGTGAAATCCTGGGCTGAGTCACACTTCGGAATTGCTAAGATCATAATTCAGCTTCGGTGACAGTTTCTGCACGTTTGGAGGCTGAGACCTTTCTGTAAGAGGCACTCAGCACACTGCCTGCAAGGGCTGCAGCCTGAGCAACCAAACCATGCAACGTCACAGCTGAAGCCACGTCCAATTTTTACCTTCTTTTTCTAATTGTTCAGTCTAACAAAGAACATTATCTCTTCTCATAGACCTTCTAGTGCATAAAAACAACAGCGATGGTAACGTTGTTATTAACACAGTAATTTTGATCCATTGAGAGCAGAGACATAGGAAAACCACTGAGTGGCTCAGAGACACAGCCATCCAAGGGTTAGTGAAGCATTTAGAGCTTGGCCGTTATCTTCATAGAATCATTAAGGCTGGAAAAGACCTCTAAGATCATCTAGTCCAATCATTCACCTACCACCAATATTGCCCACTGAGCCATGTCCCTCAGTGCCACATCTCCGTGGTTCTGGAACACCTCCAGGGATGGTGACTCCACCTTCTCCCTGGGCAGCTGTGCCAGTGCCTTACCACTCTTTCTGGGAAGAAATTTGTTGATATCCAACCTGAGCCTCTCCTGGCACAGCTTGAGGCCATCATCTCTCATCTTATCACTGTGCACTTATGGAATAAGATTCTTGCTGCTGCTGAACGCTGGAGCAGCCAGGTGCTCCTGCCACAGGAGAGCAACTGGCACCTACACTGTGCTGCAAGGATGGGCGAGGGGAACAAAGCTGGAAGGCAGTCTGTCCTTGCTTTATGTTCCAAGGCTTTGAGAAAGTATTAGCAAAGAATGGAACCAGACCTGACTTGCTATAACATAAATGCATCATGTGAAGTCAATTTATAAGATGAGACATTCAGGGTCAGGCTGGAGCAGGCTCTGAGCACCCTGATGGAGCTGTAGGTGTCCCTGTTCCCTACAGCGAGTTGGACCAGGTGGCCTTGAAAGGTCCCTTCCAGCTCTAAGGATCCTGTGATGCTGTGGAAGCTGCCTGTCTGCAGGTTTGCTGTGTGCTCAGCCCCTCTGTTGCAGGAGAACAGAGGCGGTGGCAGCTCACTGTGCTGTGCTATACATAGGATGTGTCGGTGTCACTGTGCACAATGTAATACAAGGGGAACTGACAGGGATTAAGGTTTTGTTCCTGCGCCCACTAATAAACACCAAAATCCCCACTGACTCTGCAGAAATAAAGTCAGGCCTCAGATGCTCCACCCCTGATATTTGCAAGAACCCTCCCAAACGCAGAGCGCTCCGGGTACGATGCGCAGAGCCATATGGATGCCTTCTTTCCTCCTCCCACAGCAGCTGCCAGAAGCTGTAATGCTGCCTCCAGTCCTGACGATAACAACAAACCCAGCAGAGAGTATTTACTGCAGGAACAGCAAGGTCCACTTCCCAGGCTCCTCACCTGCCCTGGCTGCTCTGTCTTTGCTCTGGCTTATGCAGACACTGCAGCACTGCAGTACAAGGGTGTAATGAACCGTGCTGGCAGCCAGCCTGTGCCCTGTAACACCCTGCCATGGAGCTACCCTGCTCCTCTTGAACCCAGATCTGAGAGCTCCGGAGCTTGCACACATTGATTAATCTTACCTAAATAACCCTACCTACCCCCTGCACACGGTCTGGGGGTAAGAAGGAATTAAGGCATCGTACCCGTGGCACTAATTGTCAGTCTGTCTTTGAAACCAAAGATTTTGTCGTGACTTCTTCATTCTTGCTGTATTTCATCCTTGCTGTTTGCCTCTTCTCCCCGCACCAGATTTGCTCTCTCATCATCCCTCTGAGCTGATGCACACTTGAAAGGACATTCAGCACTTGGAAAGCTGCTGTTTTTCAGGTTTTATAAATTTCTCCCAGCTTCTGTTCTTGATGACAGCCCTGCTCAGAGCACGGGCTGTCAGGAACACTGATCTCGTGGGAACAGCCCCATCTGAATTTGGTGAATGAAGCCTTCCTGAGCCGTCCTAACAAGCCCCAGCCAAGGAGAGGAATGCTGCTTTATTTCCTGCAGTCACAATTTCCAAATGCTGAAAATTTAAGCAAGCAGGGGGAAAAATTGTTTATTTTTAAATTTTTTTTTAGTGTTATTTTCTTTTTAATGAGTCCTACGGAGTTGGTGGAGCAGAGTGACTGCGCTGAGATCCCGAGCAGCCTCAGCTCCCATTGGCCTCAATGGAAACCAACCACGCTCAGCACTTGTAGGAAGCACTCAGCATCTTGTGACCCAGCCCACGACCTCTGCTCAGTCTTTTTGAACTGTAAAACCTTTAAAGCTTGGACTCTCACCGGGCATAACAGAACAGCCCTCCACGAAGCTGTACCCCATGGACACTCCTTACTGCTCCATCAGTCTCCCAGCTGTAAGTACACAGCAATTCACACTCTTGTTTTCACTGATGAAGGGACAATAGGAAGGGCTGCTCCCAAATCAATCATTTAAGCCATTGCAGCAGCGATGTTTTCCCAGGAAAACACCACATTTATGCAGTTCTCACAGACAGTGAATAGCAAAGTCAGCCTGCTTTTCCACTTGGAGTAGCTGAAGGCAAGAAACTAAGTTTTGATCCAACATTACACGGTTCCTGAGATCTCAGCCATAAAAGAGTTAGCAGTGCTGATGGTTTCCTTTTGCCCACACCAATCACACGGCTCAGACTTGTAACTCCACAAATCTACGCTGCAAGTAGAGCACAGTGCGGTTGTGTGTCTCGATGCCTGAAAGGCACTTGGTCTGGTGAGTGAAGAGTTAATTATATGACTTCAATAAGTGCTAATGAGAACATCGTCCTGATATCTTCTTCCATGCAGGAGCTTGTAGAGATATAACTATTTCCAAAACACTACAAGTTTTCATCACTGTGTTGTTATCTTCCTTGCCCTGTTGTTTTGTACAGCTTATAGGTGTCAAGTTTTGCAACGTCTGAATATAAGTGCACGATAAACAACTCCATGGAATTAACCTTATAAAAGCCATCCACCTTGTAAGTGGGTGTATTAACCTCATGAAAGTGGCTGCTCCTAATTTCATTTTGCCATTTCCGAAGACAATATACAGGCAGTGATCATCAACTGTCAGCCTTGATATGATGATGATAACAGATAACTTAACTATTGCTGAAGCTCTGGAAGAAATCATGAACCCAGCAGCACTCCCTTGTCAAAAGCATCACCGTAACTGACGAAGTAAGCCACAAAAGACAGAAAGCAGAAATTCAAATCATTATTTTACTTTATGCCAATACTTGCAAATGATGAAAGCGCTCTGCCCAGCCTCCGACAATCTACTTTATTCCAGCAGTGTCAGCTCAGATAAGGCTCAACGAAGGGAACTGAAATACATACACTACCCACTGCAGCATCTTTCTTTTTTTCCTTTTTGTGATATAGAGCACTCTGTGCTAAAATATTGACACCACAGTGTGTGAGGACGCGCAGCTGTGCGTGCTGTGCCAGCCTCACAGTGCTGCAGATGCGCCATTTACATTCCAAAAAAGACTCATCCTCAGTCCCTTGCGTTTGCTTTGCATTTCAGAGATGCTCAAGGTAATGCTGGAGTGCTGTTGGCAAGATAAGAATCCTGGTTTAGACCATCTGCCTCTTCCTCTTAACCAAAATCAGCCCAGGGACAGAGCTAGGTGTGTGCAGATCTTTCCTGCCCCTGCTTATTGCAATGGCACAGGGATTGCAGAGGGCCCAGGGCAAACCCACAGATGCCCTATGTACAAAGGACACATCTCATCCACATCTCGTCATTCTGAAGCAGTATTCCTGATTCCTCAGAAAAGAAACTCATATGCTCGCTGGATGCTGGCACAAACCTCTTGCCTACGGTTATTTCCAAGTTTTTGATGTGGGTGTGTGGCTCTTGGGAATATCGCTATTGAGAGCCAAGGAGAAGGTCCCCCAGTTCAGACAGCAGCAACAGAGTCAGAAGATCTGACCTAACACTCTCACTTGTGATCCTCCTGTAGGCATGAGGGAAGTCTCCAACAAGCCAGTGTTAACAATCCAACCCCATACACAGTTCCTGGGGGCTGTGGGATGCTCAGTGATCGTGGTGATGGGCAGGTACGCAGCAACCATGCAACACAAGAGGGTAAGCCAATGTCCTATTGCTGAATATCTCAGGACCGTTAACAAGAGCAGCCTGAACAATTAACCTCTTATGTGCATCCAATTATTGGCTTTCTTAATGATTCTCCAGAAAGTCACAAGAACCGGTCATTTTGATACAGCTCTGTCCAAGGGATGACACTACATCCCTACCACGCGGCACCGGGCTCTCAGCAGACCACAGTGGCTGCTGCACTACTTCTATTTGGCAAACCAGAATCTCGAGCTGATGCAGTGACAGTGGCAGCCACCCCACAATGAAAAGCCACTTTCACAGCTCTCAGACCTGTGAAGTTAGGCTGAAGCAGAAAAATCTACCCAACCACTATCACACCATTTGTGCAACCAGCAAAAAACCTGTCTATTTCTTGTAATCTGTAAGAGCACAATCCAAGGTTAAGTGGAAGTTTATGTGAAGCAATACCCACTTCTCAGAACCAGGAAAAAGAATCTAAACTATGCTCTGCACCACTCTTCTAACAAAATAAGAGCAGTGACAAGCTGCAAGGTTTGCAACGAGGATTGGTGGCCAGGGCCTTGGTTTAACATCTCACCTCTAAGATCTCCTTTGTAATAAACTGGCATGTTTTTTGAGAGCCTCTTCCAAATGCGATGGGGAAAGAGAAATGGGGGGTTGTACGTGGTAACTCCTTCAATATGCATAGCAGTGAGAAACACCAGTTCTGCTTGGGTAATGGCTACAAGGCTTCCATGGCTTGGCATCTCCCTGAAACGCAACGGAAATGTTGCCTACAAAGGATTTTGTAGATAATTGTTATAAAAACATTTTTAATAACTTCTGATACATCCACAGCTTCTTCCCACCTGTGGCAGCGAGCAACATCGCTGAATGCAGTACCATGCATTTTGTGGAAACAGTAAAACGAGACAAACGTGCCTCAAGAGAAAGAAAAGCAAGAGCCCGCTCGTAGCTGGAGGCAGTCCTGCTCCTTCAGCAGGGAGTGGATCAGAACTGCAAGTTCCAAACTGAGTTTCAGTACCGACTGCCAGCTCCCAGGCTTCCCACCAGCCCTAACAGCTGGTTGTGAACTCTTGTACAGCTTATAGGTGTCACCCCGTAATTCTTCTTTCCAAGATTTTCCCCAACCCAATCTCAGAGGAATGAGATGTGCTGCGATATAATTTTGTGGCTTCTTTGTGGATTATGGTATGATCCAGAAACTTAAGTTCATGTTATCGGAGCATTTGACCTTATTGCCCCTAAGGAATCATGACAACCAATGCATTTAGCTTTTTTATACACTTAAACATTCTCTTAACATTGAAATGTCCATTTGTTGGCAGCATCTCTTATTTGAATGAAATGGAATACACACTACATGTTACTGGGGAACATGAACTATTATTGAAAAGAAGAAAATCTGGAACACAGCAAGGTGGGGGGGGAATTCACCTTTTCAAAGGTGACACACTGCAAGTGCTAAAAAAGAGCATCATCTTCACATCAAATCAAGCAAGGTACAGGACTGAAGAAACAACGTGCCAAGAGGCAATTTCTCAGCAAGATGTTAGCATCAGAACAGAAAGTGATGTGTCTGGAAGCAGAACTGCTGAGCTGCAAACAACCTGGGTGTGAGTCAGAGAATATTAGGACAGTGCCTGTCCACCAGGGACACAGACTTGATTGCATGTGACTTGTGTCAACTCTGGAGACATCAAGAGCAGAACATAAAAGCAAGGCAACAGATAGATTTCTAAATGAGCCATTCAGCCTCTGAGGCAATGAATCTGGCAACAACTCAAGTTCCAAGAGAAAAAGTCAACATTCCAGGTTTGCGTTCCACGGTTATATCCTTCATTCATTCTTTTTTTCAGGAAAAAAGTCACTGAAACATCCTGTTTTAAATCACCAAAAGACAATCATCTCCTTTTAGATTGGCCCATAACTTTGAAACCAGAATCCAATTGCCTGTTCAGGCTCATTAGTGTCTTTGGATCCTAATGACCCACTCAGTTGCAGTAAATGAAAAACTAATCCTCGGTTTATGCCATTGGCCGAAAAGGATCAGCCAACTCTTGCTACCCATGCAATCAGCCTTGCACCGGGGAGATTACTACCATCTAATGCTGTAAGTCCACACATTCCAATCTGTTACAATAAGTAGCACTTAAAGCTTATTTCCTTGAAATGCTTGAGCGTATTTACGCTGTAGTATGAGATTGTTTCCTTACGATGCAATGATTCTTCTGCCACCGCCCCTAAAGTTTTCTTTTACCCACATCTTGCTTCTGAGCTGAATCTGCACAGCACTTCACTTAAGCTTCCTGAATCCTTCTCCAGCATCCTTAGAAAATACTCAGCTTCAACCATCTCTAGGAGCAGGTACTGAAGGAGAAGCTGGGCTATGTGAAAACGGTCCTAAGTCATTTGGGGTTCGGCAGATAAGAGGTAGTGGCATAGATAATTGAGCTCTTGGTCATTTAGGGGTTTGCAGGTGAGCAGAGGGGAGGGGAACTTCACTCGCCTTTGGACTTTGATTAGACTTTATTGGCAGACTGTGCAGACTGTAATGGCAGGATGCTTTTGTCAGTCTGTTTCACCTGGTTCATGTGCCCTTCTAACTACCTTGTGCATTTGCAGCATCTTCCATGAAGTTTGCTGAAGGAGGTAGCCTCCCTTTTATTTCCTATGCTTCTATTCCAGCACCTTGCTTGCCTGCTGTTAGGCAGAGTATTTACTTCACACTAAGTGACTGGGAAACAGATTTCCCTTACAAGTTCTTCAGGAGTTTCAAAAACTAGTAGTAGGTGTTTCACATGTAAGAATAAGAAAAAAAATAACTCAAAAGTGTCCTGGTATTTCCTCCAAAGGCCATAAATCTGAAACTGCTGTTTGTGGAGAAGGTTCTGAGGGACTCACAGCACAGTGACACGGTGGCTCACAACACTCAGCGCTCCTTACTGACTTGGTATCACCTTCACAACCTGTCATCTGCGGAGAACTGGTGAATATACTTGTACTGACCACAGACTTTGGAAACTGTCTGACTGTGTATCTTTACAAATAAATCAATAAATAAAACCCACAACGCTAGGCAAAGTGGAAGGACCTTATTTTGCTTACAGTTTTAAGTTAGCAATACTTGACTTCTGTCTTTCTACAACATTATTTCACTTCAGATACTAAGAAATACCTACAAATCTTCACATCACATGAAAATGTTTATTTCAGAAATTTCATAACAGATAGCCAATTTAAGAACATTAATTCAAATTCAGTTTTGTCCAGTACAATAAACAGTTACTTCTACAAACACTTCTATGTTATATCAGAGACAGAAAGTACTCATCTAGAAATTTAGACGCTCTCACAGATGCTGAATTAACTTCACATGCTATTTTAAAGTGGTATTTCTGCTGCTTATAAGTGTCAATTCAGGGAGAGCATATGATAACATCTTATGAAAACAACATATTTAGAAAATAAAAAGCTGTATCTCAAAGCATGTGCTTGACAAATATACATATGCACTTGCAGCAATTGCAATGTATTCTTACGTGAAATGAATGGAGAAGATGAAATGCTTTGTAGTTTAACTTAAGAAAATGAAAACATTTGTCAAGGCTAAGTAGGAAATAATTTAAAAGGAAGTCAAAGGCATTCAGAAGAATGTAGATGGCTTCGTGTTTTTCAAGGAAGAATGAAAACCTTTCACAGAAGGAGACTGTGATGATCTCTGATCCTGTCCAAACGCAAATGGAAAACTGAAGTCATCTTTTCCATCTCCAAATGCATGAGAAGTTGATTCCGAGGAGAAGGGAAAGGCAAATGCATCCTCACTTTCTGATTTCCCAAATAAGCTTCCTACATGGAATACATAATATACTATTAGATTAATTCCTACTGAAATAACACTGCATTCAGCACATTTCCTTAATAACATTTTACTCCCAGCATTCGCTGCGTGTCAGCCTACAGTTGCCTGCTTACTTCTGCAATAGAAATGGCACTTCAAGGAGGGCATTATTAGAAAGCGTGTAGAATGAATTGTGGAGTACTTGAGTGATTTAAAACAAAACACTTCATGCTACACCGAGAGAAATATTTTGGACATTAAGCAACAGAGGTCTTTGTAAGCTGATACATTTTTGTGGATTCTTTCTCCTCTTAAGAACAATGTGATCAACCACTGAAGAAATAAAGCTGCAGACAGAAAAAAAGAGCTTTATATTTAGTAATACAATATTAATACCCTTTACTCTGCAATAGGAATGCATGCATACTACAAACCGACCTTCATTCACTTCAAAGAAGTAGCATTGCACTTACAGCACCTCTAAAAAGAGTAGAGAACACCTCTTTGGAAACATGCTTGATCAAGAGCAAGTTTTGACCCTACTGCTATCATTGAAAAATTTCAGTGCTATCACCGAAGGCCTTTCACTTCAATAAAGCCAGGATTTCACATGGAACATACAAACATGTGCAGCTCACTTAGCGTGAGAGGAAGTGATCTAGGTTTCTTTAATCGAATGGAATCTTCATTTTCATTCCATTTGGAGGGAGGAAGAACAATAAATCTATTCTTCTAACACAGAGCTGGCATCTTTTAAGTTAAAAACTGGTATTTATTATAGCTTTTAACTTCAAAAGAACAGAATTCTTTTTTAGGAATGAAAAAGCTTACAAAACTTTAACACTAATTTTTCTCTCCCCTTTCAGCTCATCTCAGGGATTGTATGAGGTGTGTTCGAAGCACATTCTTTTTCACATCTCTTCTTTACTGACATGTCAGACATTTGAAGCCCATAAGGGAGGTATCCAGAGAAAAAATTAAGTCAGTCAAAATAATAAACCACTAAACAGCAACATCACAGATCAATATACAGCAACTGAACATCCTTTTAGACAACCAAAGGTGCCTTGTTAAGCAGAGTCATGAGCTCACTGGTCACATAAGCACAAATAAAATACAGCTGATATATAAAAATACTTTGCACTTTTAGACTTACCAAAATCTTTGTATGGTGACATGGGATTCATGTTTCCCACAGAATAACCTTCATCTGTCTGAAATGCAACAGCCATTTTATTTAATAAATTAAGATAAAATGTAAGTTTTAATACTGATACGTAGTAAGAAAGACACTTAAGTAAATATTGGTACCTGAGTTTAACTTCATACATCAAACCCTGAAGTTACAAAGTAAGCTCTTTGCTAAGTTTCATGTTTTGCTTACATCTGCAAACACACTCCTTCAGTCTTCCTGAAAAAACACTGGATTGAAAACAGACCAAAACCTGATCTGATTTTCTGCTCTTTTTTAAACTGAAAAGATTCAAAATTATTTAATTCTGTGAAGTTCTAGAAGAATCTAGAAGTTCTCTAAGCAGCAGAGTTACTGCCTCCTAGTGCAATCTGATATTGCCAGAAAGAGTAATAAACGCTACCCTTCAGAAGGGCTCTTAAGCTAGATGTATAATGGATAAATAAATCTATATTTAAAAATTCCCATCTAACTACAGAGTAAAGCAACTGCTAGAGGCTGATGAATTCCTGAGCTGTCACAACATAACAAGTGTTCTAAGAGCATTTTATGATTTACCCACCCACTTACCTCACCTTACCTAGACTTATTGCATTCCTAAACTGTTCACAAACTACTGACCAGTCTGTTCTCTCCTACACAGCTGTTGCCAGGAGGTAACACCAAAACATACTTTGCCAAACACAAAATAAGGTGTCTTTCCTCCTTCAGCTTTTACCTAGTAACCACAAGACTGAGCACACCCACTGAAATGTGAGACACCTGGGTTTCATTCCCTTATTTGCATAATGGGTTTGAAAATACATTGCCAGGAAGTGATATCTAACCACGGCACTACGCTCTGACACACATCTGTCCTGAATATCCAATTACCTATTATTAGCCTAGAAAGAATTAAAATTATTCTGAAGCACTGTCCTTAGGCAAAGGATAAGAAGTGCTACCAGGATTCCAATCCCTGTTCCAATTAGCTAGCTAGCTACCTCCTCCATTTAAATACAGCTGCTGATACATATTTGCTTTTTAATATTTGTGATAACTTTTTTTTTCCTTAGTGTTCTGCATTTTGTGGAAAATGGGGGATAAAAAGTAATTTTTTAAGTATCTGATTCTCTGCTATAGCAAAACAAAAGCACAGGATAGTCATGTGAGTTCTGCTGAGGTACTTAATTTTGCATTGCCATGTTGAGTCAGAAACCTTTCTTGTGAATCTAGTGATTTGTGCATCTGCACAAGACCCAATCTTGCCCATATGGGAAAGATCTACACTTGATCAGAAGTTATCCCAAGGAGATCAGCGGGGAAGGAGATAAGCATTTTCAAAGAATATCAAATATGAAATAAAGGAAACTAATAAAATATACTTGCTAAAAAGGGAACTGGTTTGGAAAAGCTTCATCACAATCAATACTGCTTTCTTTACATATTTTGGCTTGTGGAAATGTAATATTCTTAAGTACTCATTTTTACCTCATCAAATGAATTTTCTGCCCCAAATGCAGAGGAGTCAAACAAATTAAAGCCAGGTGACTTCTGGGAGATGCCCAAGAGAGAAAAGAAAGCAGGAGATTTTGACCTGCCTTCTTCACAACTTAGGTTGTGAATGCTGTAAAGACAGAAAGGAAGAAACTACATTAATGGTTTTAAAAAGCACCACAGATGTCTTTTTTTTCCTGTGTTCTTATTCTGTTTTGTAACTTTCCTACATTTCTATAGCTTCCATCAATAATTGCTTGCTGCCACACATAACAGGTGACGTAACCCTTTAGATCAGACTGAGGTGATGTTCTTAATTCCCTTCCTTTCACTCTCATACTCCAAAAAATATGCTTAAAAATAAAAATTGGTGTAACACGTATTACTGCAAGAAAACAATGTTAGCAAAGGTGCTATGAAGAACCTGCTCACAGTTTTCTAAGTCCTTCTCTTTCAGGGGAAAAAAAAAAAAACTACATTTCAAGTAGAAATTATACTGTAAGAACAAAGTCTAACTAACTCAAAAATTTCATATACTTTTTGGACGAGCTCTCTTTGAAAATCTTTCCATAGAATCTTTCAAAAATTGTGGGAATACTGATACATTAAGCAGCATTATGTATTTGCTCATGAAACCTAAATAAAAGCTGTGATCATACAAGTCAAATGGAGGTGTTTTAGAGAGCTGGGCTTTCTTCCCCTTTGAGTCAGGTGTTCCAGCAAACTCAGGTGTTTCAGGTGCTCTTAGAAAATGTTCTGCACTTTCTTCTGCTGTGTCAGGATTATTCTCATTTGACTTGAAATATGTGCGTATGTCCTGTTAAAAATAAACATACAATCGTATTTATGGCATATAAAATTTCCCAAAATATTGTTAGTCCTTTTACCTATAAACATACTCATTATATATTTTAAGCTTAGTTATTTTTATTCTCATGAAAAATAAAGGAAATTTAATAAAAAGCTCACAGTTCATATTCACCATAGTTACAACTATAACCTTAATTTAACTAATTAAAAATGGACTTCTTCCAATTGAAACTATAGATGAAAATTTTCATTCAAACAAAAGAAACTCGTGAGCTGACTGAAATCACTGATTTGGAACAAAAGAACGCTCTCTTTCTAAGGTATCTCTTAGCTAATGCTTTAAGTCACAGTGGAATCCTCTTGATATACCCTAGTGAAATAAAGGAACATCCCCATCAGAACATACTTTCACTGAAATATTTCCTCCTTCTGAGAAAATGGTAACTGAGAATATACACTTGGATTCTGTGGAGCAGTTTCCACTAAACTCAATATTGTTTTCAAGACATTGTTCTCCACCAGCTGCCCACAGGCATGAGCCTGTAATAAGCCAACTGGAGGATGATGAGTGTCTCAAACCTGAGCTCAGTATCACCTGTATATACAAGTTGTACACAGAACTGGCTTAATGTGAGCTTAAACTCACATTCAAGTACAACTAGTTAAAGCAGCATAAATGAAGCCATTCAGTCTGTAGCCAGCACAGAGCCCATTTTCTACATTATCGTGGGAGAAGTGAGTTTCAAATGCAAACATTTTCTTAAAAAAATGTTCATGTGCATCTTTGCTCACACAGATGAGAACTACATGCACTATTTCTATCTAAAAATCATGATGTGCATATAGGATGGTTGTCCTAAATAGCTCATTGTCAAGATAACATAAAAACCCACAGAGTGCTGACATGATCAAGAGCAATGATCACTTATTAGTAACCAGAAGACTTGAAATGTCTTTTCACATGCTGGATGCCTTATAATGAGTCACTTTGCCAATTCCTGAGAATTCTGATTACCTCTTGCCAAAAGATTCAAGTATGTCAAGATAATCTGACTACTGTAAATAAAATATTTATGACATAAAAATGCTTTGCTTACTTGAGATATATAAGAAGAATCCTTCGGCTCATCTTCTGCTTCTTTATCATCACCTTTGTCCTCTTGGTCTTCTATACAAAGACAGCACTGCTTACATTACAACAGCATTTTAAATGGATAAATAAAAATTACATTGTGGGAAAGAATCTTTGAAAAAGATTTACTATCTTGGCATTGCTATTGATAAGGAAGTGTTCCTTACCATAATAACCCACTCTGTGGCAATTTTCATAATACTTCTTGTTCCGTCACGTACTATTGTTAAGGCAATACTAAGGCTCCTCATATTGTTTGGTATGTTCTGCAGATTTAGCTATTACTCCCTGAAAGTGCTATTTTTGCCTAATCCATCAATAGAAATGACAAGGAAACAATATAAAAAGCACATCCATGAGACGGATAAAGCGTATCTTAAAGACTTGGGCAAAAGTTAGGACATGAAATGAGAAGAATGTAACCCAACTTTCTGCTCTAAGCTTCAGACCATGCAATGTTTCACACACTGTAGGTTAAGATCTTGTGTTTCAGGACACGAATCAGGACCCTATTTTATAGAAAAAAATCATCTATAACTTTTAAAATGCATCTAAATTGACAATACAATTAGAAAAAAACATGCATTTCAACTAAAACTTAGTGCCCTAGGATTACAAAACTACAGGCACATCTGTAGCTACTCTGTTTTGCTTCTGTAAGCATTTTGTGTCTATTTCTTAAATTAATTTTCATTCTTTATAATCTTAATCTGATGTTACAAAAAAGGTGTTTAATCATTCCTTCTTGGTAGATTTTCAGGCAGGTTTTCATTTTACCGAAGCAACCTGAGACTAAGAGCGTGGATTTATTAGAAATTTCAGGAGGTTCCCTTTGTTAGCAGTGGTCAATGCAGCATGCATCCCACACTACTGCACACTTCTGTCTCCATTTAAATTAGGACTCAGCCTAACAGCTATACTCACAAATTTAAGCTAAATAATCAGAGTGGGAAAGAAATACAAATGGTTGATCCATTTCATATCAGACTGATAATGTGGCTCCTAGAATTCTCTTATCATTATGTGGTCCAGCATGCAGTAACAGCACATCTGATGAAAAAATGGCAGTGATACTTTACCTATTACTCTATTTTCACTCTCAAACTGTTGATTAGTAGTCACCTGCTTTGGAGGACGTAGCTGTCTAAAAGACAAAAATTGCACTAATGTTTGTTTGAATGTGGATTATTTCCATAAACTTCAATCATTTCATTAGAGAAAAGTTACCTGAACTGCGTTTGGTTTTGCAAACTTGGTATTGATGGAACTTGGGCAACTTGTAGATTAGTAGTCCCTGCAGTGCCAATAGCCATCTAAAACACAGCAAAAAATCCAAATGAGGCAGCATATGAAATTGGCACTTCAACAGTATAATTCTGATTTCTCCTTAGACTGTGTAAATCCATTATGTTAAGCTCTTTTGAGAGATTATGCAACACAGACTCTTTTTTCACCTGTTGGCTTTACCCACAGTTAGAACATTTTTTTCAACATGATACCCAAACCCACTTCTGTTATTTCTAATAAACTTGCATTCACAGCACTGATAACTGCAGGTAAATAAGTAACTTTTCAGTCATACCAATAACATCACATATTTTACAAACTTTATCCAGGCTTCTTATTACTGCAGCCAGATTGACAATACAGAAAGGGCTGAAGCCAGGCCTGTCTGCACCTCCTAAGGCCAAAGGGAGCACACCCATAACATAGCATGTCTGCTACTTGGACTAAATAACTGTGGGTAACATGAAGGCATCCCCCTCACAGATTTTCATCAGATCAGAAGATCTGACTCTAACATGTAGCATGTATTTGTGCCTTATGGGCAGAGTGGCACTAGGAATCTGTGCCTCAGCATCAGATAACACATTATTTCATTGGGAGCTGCTAGTTCTGGTTTGTTTTTAATTTGCAAACTCAGGGTGGGGGACAAAAGGGCTGGGTATGCATAATCTGTCTGCCACTCATGTCCTGCAGTTTACAGCACTCCTTTTCTGAAGCACAGATACCTCCTTTCCTCCAACCTTTTTATTTTCCTTCAGACTCCATCTTCTTGTTACCATCATTATGTCTTAAAGTTCCCTTAACCTTGACTTACTGCTTCCCACTGCTCTTCAAGTGCAATCCTAGGCCCCAGATTCCCATCCTCATCTGGATTACCCTGGCAACAATCCTTCCGTCGTCCTCATCATGTTCAACTCCCTAAGCCTGTCACAAATCAGAAGTGCCTGAAGTTTGGTCCTTCTTCACTCAGTCTAACCCTTGCACTTCGTGCTGCCTGCTCTTATTTAGTGCAGGTGGTTTTGTCCCCCACAGGCTCCATCCTAAACCATTTAATGTTTCCCCCACAATAACCTTGAGTTCCTTTGAAAGTCTTAAGAAAATCACAGCTGTTAAATTTTTTACTTGACAGATTTTCTTGTTCATTGAAATATGGTTTGAAATAGATGATATGTCCCTCATGGAGAAAAGTTTTGGTATAGAAACTTCCCCAAAATTCTGCAGAGCAAACAAAGTTGCAAACTACTTATTTAACTTCTGATGACCCTACCTAATCCAATAATCCTTTTGTACTTCAATAATCTGTCAGCCCCGTGAATTTTCTTGCACCTAATGTGATTTTATTAGTGTGGGTTTCTTGGGCTGTTGTTTTTTTGTTGTTGTTTTAAATGTGCAAGCTATTCCTCCAGATTGTTTCTGGGTTGTTTTATTGTGTTTGTGTATTTCAGGTATTAAACTGCAAGGTACTTCACCTGTTTTTTAAAAGTGACACAGGAGCTATTTGTTTATAGGACAGAGAAGGAAACATAGTTGTGGACTTCTCAAGTGTACAAAGAAACGCTGCCAGTGGTTTGATTCTTCTGAGCCCAGATTTTTTGTTTCTGGATAAACCATACAGTCCTACAGAGCATCCTGCACACTTAGTCACTCATGAAATCCTCTCCTACAGAGTATGTGACTGATGATCAGTAACAGAAGATTATATTCCTTCTTAAGAATTCCAAGATGTTGCTACATACAATCAAATGAATCTACAAAGATTGTTCAAAGTGTTTAAAACTACTACACAAAATTATTTGGACAGAAAATTCACCTCAAGTTTGGAAAGGAACCAATATTAGAATGCTTACTATGGCTACCAGTTGCGCTTTGTAAAAACAGGAGTCATTTCTAATAGCATACACTATTTCAGTAGAATTAGAAATGGCCTCAAAGAAAGATTTTTGTGATTGTCAAGCCTTCAGCGTGCTGGTTCTGGCATTAGCAAGTTTTATTTAAAAATATAGCACTGGTATATTTGAAGTATTTAAAATGTAAACAACCACATAAAACAGATATATAATCTCACATTTTACCAGTGGAAGAACTGCATACCTGTGATGGATTTTCTGCATGGCTGGAAGAGCTGCTAGTAGCAATTGATTGTTCCGTAGATTTCTCTTTTTCTTCTCTCCCTAAGTTAATAAACATCACAATTTTACAAATTTTCCTGTTAATGAGAGGTAAAACAAAGATGCCACAAAACGTGAAAGTATCGAGGAAATTACTGCAAATAGTTAATATTTACCACATTTTTACAAACAGCAAAAAGTAAGTTTCAGATTTTTGTGATGTGATGTATGAGATGTACCTGCTATGTCACTTTACTCATTGCACAGATGAGAGAGGAATCAGAAGGTTTTCAGAAAAAAAAAGACAAGTATGTACCCAACTTCTATTGAAATCCATCACAGTAAAAACAGTTGAGTATATTCATTGCTGTAGTTCCCATTTATTTACACAAAAGTAACCAAAAATCCTCACCAAAAGATGATAAGAAACATACTACACCTGTTTCTGTTTGCTGCATAGAGAATCTAATAGTCTGCACAGACTGGATGGATTTCCGAGGAAGGCATGGGAGCTGTAATGGTTTGTACAGTTGATGTTTCTCACGTAACAAAGAAGGTTGATCATTCTCTCCAAATATCCTAAAATAAATTAATAAAAAAAAAAAAAAAAATACAGCAACAATTGAAAAAGAAAGGAAATCATAAAACACAACAGCTTCATGTAAGTGGAGTTTTCAGGGGAGATGCATGCTTCCAGGGAGGTTCTACCTCTTTCAGACACAGCAGTCAACAAGACTTTAACTTTTCCTTGAAGAGCACCAGATAGAGAATACCACTGAAAGCAGGTAACATGCAGTAGTAATAAGCTGATCATAATAACATTGCTGACTTGAATTTTGTTAGTATCAAAGAAAAGTATTCATAGTTTTGGGGTTTACACTTTTATAATTTTAGCATTACTGTAGTTCTGAAATCGTATCTTCAAATTTAAAAACACTTTTTCTCTCCCTGAGACTGTCCGAAATACTCATACACATACCAAAGAGAAAATGGTGTTTTCACTTGTAGAGTAATTATCTGTGCATGGTAAATACACAGAGTGGAAAGACAGAGGTTACAAGAACAATGCAGGGTAAAGTGTCTATTTGGCACAGAAACATTTACCATTTTATAAAATAATGAGTTTTTATTTTATTTTCTCTCTGACATTCTTGCTTGGTGCCTCTGTGCTTCTCCTTGCATCAATTGGTTTATGGCTGACTAAGAAACACTACTTAGCAACTGAAGATCTGAGTCTCTCTAAGGTATTTCACGGGTATTAATTTGCACATTGTTCTGCTCAGTGCTTTCATTGCTCCGTTTGAAGCTTGCTAGTTTCACACTGTTCTGCATCAGTTTGTGGAGCTTCACAGTACAACTCCTTTTCTGTTCTTCTTTTGTGGCAGAAGATGAAGATATCTCCTGCTTCTTCATGAAGGTCTCTGCTCAGGAATCACCTTGTATTGACTTTTGGATTTTTGTCCTACTGAATCAGTTCTAACAGTGATGTCTCAATACTCACAAGAACTCCAGATGAGTGCAAGATGGTCCCAATGGTGATTTCTGTCACTGTAATTGAGCTCAAATGAAAGTGAGTCCCAGTTGTAAATGACCACTGACTAATTTACTAAGCCATTAATCCTGTCTATGAAACACTCACGCTTTGGTAAGCTGTTTTTAAGAACCAAATTAAGAGTTAAATTTCTAAAAGTGATTCAGAGCTGAAGACAAACGATGTTTGTAATCCTGAATTTTTCACCAAATATGTGTTTAGTGGAGTTTTTTTTAAGCGCACCTTCCTTTAAACTCTTTTGGCTTCTCCAGACTTTTCAGACTTTTTCCCTCAGTCATTTCTGAATTATTTTGATCTTTTGTAGTCTCTTCAAATGTCTTAAAAGATAAAGAACAAATAAATATCAACATTTTTTAAAAGTTGAAAAAAAATACGACTACATACTACAAACAGTTTATAAACCTGATGAATCAGTGCAAGTTTTTTTTTGTTTGTTTGTTTTATAGTCAAGAGTCTAAAGAAATAAGCAGTACAAAGTTTAAAGAGACAGGCAATATATTTTTGTTGGACCAGCTGTAACTGGAATAAGCACAGAGTTTTTGAGCGCAGATCCCCAAGGCAGAACAAGAAGCTCCTTACATGGTCTCTTTCACAGTCACAAAAAAGTTGACCACATCTCTTTTTACTGTATATTTATACAACATGTATCACATTGGGAACTTAAGTCTCTTACTATGAGTGTCAAACAATACCACAAAGTATAGGGAAAAAAAAAAAACACCCGTGCACACTATGTTTCTATCGGCATAAGGCTAAATGAAGTGGACATGGCTGACAGAGAAGAAATAATCATCTGGCCCAGAGAGGCACATGTGTCCAGATTATAGAATCACAGAAATTTTTATGTTGGAAAAGACCCTTAAGATCATCAAGTCCAACCATCAACCAAACCCTAATGAGTCTACCACTAAAATGTGTCCTTAAGTGTCACGTCCTCGGATGTGGTACTATAAAAACTTACCAAACTCTTTGAGATTGGCCTACTGGGCTATCAGGCTTAGGAGAGACCTTTTACCTCTCAGCAGAGGAGTGGGTCAAAATGCTGTCCTGACAAAGTCATTTTTTTGAAGATTGTCCTTTGGAAACAGTGCTTCTTCTAGTCAGTGGAACTGTAACTAATCCCCTGTCTAAAATCAGCCAGTTTTACCACGATTGTTTACCCTCACATTTAAATTAAAATAAGGAATTGCTGTGATTCTTATTGCACAGCATGTTTTGTTAAACATATAAATATTAACAAAACCTTCTTAAAAACAGTAGGACCCGTTAAGGCAGTACAGTCAAGCCCTGGGCTCACTAAGGAATGGCCCTGCTGTATTTTGATAAGTGTGCTCTGGCCCTGTTGAGCTAGCACAAAAGCCATCATCTCCCAGTGCCTCAGGGAAATTATGGTGTAAACTGAGGTCAACATCAAGCAAAGCTTTAAGAGTCTTAACATTCATGGACCCTTATTCTCCAAGAAAACATATGTAATGCCATAAAAAAAAAAATAGTTACTAATTCTAGTGTCATCCTATTGGCTCATGTGCTTGAAAATATACTATTTTTTTTTATGTTTTGGCAAATTAATTGTGTAAATACCTACATATATTTATAAAAGAAACTTACCTTTTTAAAATAATTAATTTTCATTTCTAATTCATCTGCTTCTTTTTCTAGTTCAATTGATTCTTGCGTAGCAGCTTCAGCAAGGTTTAACATTTCCTGTGTTTTTTGCCTCAGAGAAGCACTTCTGTGTTAAGGGATACACATGGCAATATTTTTTTCAAATGGGATATTATCTGGTCCTTCATAGTTCGATGTTGGAAGTGCAAATACCAGAGGTACAGAAAGCTCTGCTAATTCTACATTTCTTAGGCAAGTCTCCTTAGTCCTCTCCTCAAATAAGTATTTTGATTGATAAGTCAATAAGTGAAATTTTATTTTCCTCCATCAAAATATTCTCATGAATTTTAAGTGAAAGCTATTATTTGACCTACAGTTTTCTCACAGGCAAATGCCTATGCTGTCACTCTAAACATAAATAATTACTGTATTATTTAATAAAAGATGTGAAAGTTGAACATAAGCTTTCCTCCCCATAAACTGTATAAACATCACACGTCAAGGATACATATGCACAGCCCAGTCATTAAGGGATTTAAAAGGAGCAGGCTCTGCAGAAATAAAATTTTGTTCCAGATCATTATCAAGTCTCATTTTCTTCACAATACAAGATAAATTAATGGTTCAGGAACACTTATCATTGCTTAGTGTACATAACAGATATAGCACTAATATAGAAAGTAACAACATTTAAAACAGCAACAAAAAAAATCTAAAAAGAAAGATAAATTTTTGAGAGGCTAGTTCTAAATTCTAGGTTGTTTTTTACCCCAAGAAGACCAATAGCAAATCTCTCCCCATTACACTTATGGGTTGGAGGAAAGAATATTAGCATGTGTACTCTAAATTCTTGTTCCAAACCTCAGTTTGCTATAGACTTTTTTTTCCTAAAAATGGTGTAACAAAAAGACTTTTTGTCAGCTTAAGAGAAACTGTGACAAATCAATTAGTGGATTTCTGTACAGCACTTTTAACACACAGTGCACCAGCAACAGGCTCTACTGTTTAAGCATTGATAGTAACAGTACCAAGAATGTCCAAGCAAGTTTCTTCTTTCAGCATGTATTGTTCAGACTGTTTCAGAATTCTGTTCTGGATTTCTTCAAGCTCTTTCTTTTTTTTGTAATACTCCTGGGCAAGGGCAGTTTCTGCATATTTTTCACGATGTTGCTTCAAAACCTCTTTATACTGGATTATGTGATCTTGATACATTTTCCTATAAAAAGATATCATTTTATTTTTTTCACGTGAAGCTGTCATTCATGAAGAAAAACAATTTATTGAATAATCTCAATTAGACTCGCTGATGTTCTGAAAAAAGTCTGATTACTTTTAGCATGTCTCTATTTGACTTAAATTTTTCTCTTCCATTTATTTTCAAGTATAACTACGCTGTACATAACAAAAAACACCTTTGTGATATAACAAACAGTCATTATTCTGAAAGGAATATAGGCCACACCACAATGAAAGGCAGCCTGGCAGAAGACAAATGTTTCTTACCTGTGTGACTATCATGAAACTCACAGCAAGCCAAATTCTCTGCTTGTGCTCATTGGCACAACCCCGCTTGCATCAGGGGAGCTGTATCAAACTTACAGTAAAAAAGCATTTGGGCTACCATCCAGCATTTAGAGCAGCCTGATGCATCACTGAAGTAGGAGCTGCTTCCAAGTAAAAGCTGAGCAAACTGTGTCTGACTCAGGGAAGCCTTGAACAAGCACAACAGTCACACCAAAAGAATAGGACTATCCAAGCTTAAGGTTTAGCAAACACTTAAACATTTAACTGGCAAAGAGCCAGCATGCTCAGCTTCTCATAGGACTGCCCTCTAAATTAATCTCACACTGATATAATTTCCCTGATATCATGTGAGTACACAGATACAGAATATTAAAGTAGGTAGTGGCAGATTGAATATTCAGCTGGGTCATTGGGAAGCATCTTTTATTACAGCAATAATGCTGCTAAGCATAACTTTCACTCCAGGTCATTGCCAATGCAAAAGTAGGATCTTTAAAGAAAACAGACTAATTAGCAGCATTGAGTAATTAACAAAAAAACTGGTTCTCGTTAATGTCACACACAGGTGATGTAAGTGTAGACCTACAGGAAGATGAGAGTTAATTATTAAAGTTTTTTAAAATTATGAATAATAATAACCAATGTTCACTCTATTTCTCTCCGCATTTGTAAGCAACCGGATTTTCAAGGTATGAAAGATGGAAAATATGTACTTCTATTGAATTTAATTTGATATATGCCATAAACAGTAAAACTGAGTGACAATTAAATCTGTTGGTATAAAACTAAAATGCGTTACAAACAGATTTTAAAAATATAAGTAAAAGTCAAATAAATTGTTGCAGCTGGTACATTTCAAGCTTCTGAAAATAATCCTCAGATGTCAAATGCACTTTTTTACCCAAAATGTATTTTCCACAGATAAAAATTTATGGCTCTACATAGTATAGAATAGTAGTCTCAAGAAACTGTCTCTATTTTTAGTATTTTTCCTTAGTAATTCACATCCCCCAGTTCACATACTTGAACACAGGCTATTTAGAATTCAGCACTGTTCACATTAATGTCATCAGAAAAAGTTTTAACTTAATGTCAAAAGGAAAAAACAGTATCCACAAAGCCCCTGAATACTATATTGATAGTTATTTATTCCTCTTTCCTCCTTCACATCACCTGTTATCAGGATGAACTTCCAGTACTAAACATTCTTGTATGTTCTTGTAACAAATAATATTAAAAAAATACTGGAATGCCTTTAAAACCTCCACAGTAAGTCCTCAATTAAACCTAAATTCATCTGCGCATTTTTTTTAAACCATCTTTCCATCTAAGGCAGCGTGCTCTGAATGTCCATGAATGCCAGGCTAAGAAGAATATTCAGCACATAAACTTTTAAATGTACTTATTTTTCTTCCTAATATTGGAAGAAATATTCCTAATATTCTTCCTAATATTTGGAATTTGTTGAATGCACATCTTGCTGATTTGAGTATATCAGACACTTCAGTGCAGAGGATCTGTATTTGACATCTAAATACCACTTTAGCAAAATATATAAATAAAATGTATTCTATGGTTTACTGTCATGATGTCTTATAATTAAAAGCTCAGGAAAACAAATAAAACACTTTCATGTTGGAATTGAAACTAGTTATCTAAAGAAGCAATTTAAAAGTAATGCTTCTTTGGCTTGTCAGCTCAAATTAGCAAAAGCCAAAATGGCTGACTCATATACTCATAGAAAGCCAATTTAGCCTTATTTTTCACCAAATAGAGAGCTCTAAACAAGAAGACAGATAAGATACTAACAGAGCTAATTAAAGGCTGTCAGGCATTCTATTTCTGCTGTCTTGAACTGCTTGCAAGAAGAATACTTATGTAAGAACAAAGCCAACATCTGAAATTGTAGTTGCCTACAGTAACACCTCTAACCGGTGTTTAAATATCTAGATGGATCTGCCATGATTTTTTCAGCACATGGCTAACCAGTCTCTTCCCCTTCCCAAGCAGATCAGTAAAGGTGAGCAATCTCTCTAAAACGAAGACCAATTTTTTCTGAGTGTTAAACAATACTTCAGAGGATTAACTTGTCATACCCTATTTTGAAAATTTAAGTGAAAATTTTCAGGGACTGTTCTTTATGCCATTCAATGAAGGCAGCTATTAGCCATAACAAACCATTTATTTAAAATGCAGAATCTAATTAATGAAGATGAAACTTAGATGAAATGCCACTTACTAAACAGAATGGGAAATGCAATTAATACTGGGAAGAACCTTACCCACAACTGGACTTAAAATGATTATAGACGAGGCTTTCCTGAGCCACTTGCCCTGCTTTTCATGATCTAATATCTGCATGCTTTGTAGTCATTTTGAAGAATAAAAAGAAGTTTACAAAGCTTCATTTTTATGTTCTAATAATTATATCCAATTCATGTTCACAAATAAAGAGAAGCACAAATTACTTGAATGCATCTAACTGTTATCTTATTTAGTGCATATACGAAAGTAAAGGCTTCGGTTCATTTACATGATGCTTCTGAAAAACACAGAAACTCAGCATTTTCCAAAAAGTCTTCCCAAATCTGAATATCTGAAACTACTGAAAATACAGATGTGACATAATACAAAATACATATGTGTCATAATAATGGTTAAAAAAATAATCTGTAAATAAAACTTGTTTCTGCAAACATGCTCTGATATTTTATATTTCTGCCAAAGCTGATACATTCATAACCATATTATTACCTTAATTCAAAGGGCTTTTCTTGAAATTGTGGGCAATTGAAAAACATTCTGAAAAATTGTAAAAGGCATTTGGGAAGCAATTGAATCTGAAAAAAGCCATATTTTATCCTATTTCACTAGGAACTACAAAGTCACAGATGAACTCCTAATAATGTAAATCGAACATTCTTCTGTTACACTGAAAAGTTCACCAAAACTTTTTGATTCAGGCTGCATTATCTTTGCTGATCAGTTTAGACAGGTTAATCAGCACTGCTGCTAGAAATCTCACCTCAAATGATCATCCATACCTCTCATTTTCCGTAGCTTCTTGTAAAGCTTCAAGTTCATTTTTCAGATATTCTTCATGCTTGCTAAGGATTGCATACGTGGGCTTCCAGCTGTGGAGAAAGTGCAAAAAAGAAGTACATAAATAGCCTTTCCTAATAAAAAGGCATTTTAAAATGAAGACATCAACAAATTACTTTAGCTAATTAGAACAATTCACTTAATGTTCTGAAAGTCAAATGTATGTTTTTAGCGTAGGAAGTTTTACATGCATGCATTTATTTTCTTGAGATTTTAAGGTTGCAATTTCAAGAATATGTAGGATTAGCAATGATTATAAAGCACTTTTTAAGTAATAGAGTGAGCTTCACTCACTTGTAAACTTTTTAAACTTTTGAAGCCTGATTCTAAGCAGTTTGGCATCTAACTATAAATATTAGATACTCAGAACAGTGCCATCAGTAAACCCTCAAAATGTGTATGTTATTTCTTGGAAATGCACACTGCTCTGTTCTCACTGTATCACTAGCACCTGTCTCATACCTCATATCTCACACAGCCACAAACTCAGATCTTCCTCCTCTTGCTAAGCAAGCACTGCTCAGAAAACAGCCAGAAAGAGATGTACAATAACCCAGAGACTGAGAGCACTGACCTGGCAGTTTGGAGTCACAGATCTGCATACCACCTCTTAATGACTACGTTTGAACTCAAACGCTGTGCTGAGTTACATTTAAAGGGATGGAAATTGACAACAAGGAGAGGAGAAGTGATAATACAGAACAAGATTACAACTGAACTAACAATTCCCTACTGGAAATGTGAGAGCAACTGAGGACATATTTACACCGTATATATATAAGCAGGGCAAGTCAAGGGCATTTGGGTATATGAGTATGCCCTATGGTTCAAAACTGGAGAGTTTGTAGCATGCAGTCACACAAAGTATGGATGTGTATTTGGACAAGCTCTCCAAAGGTGGTATAAAACAGAGGCTGCAGGAACAGCTGTTTCCATTAAAGAAAAAAATAAAGAACAAAGGACAATTAATTTGCTGGAGTCCAATAACCTTGAACAAAAAATAATGTAGTCCAGGTGGTGATAAAACACCACATATAATCAACATTCATAACAGCATTAAAGTTTGTCAACAAAAAAGGCTGAATAAGTGCAGCATCCATTCAAGAAACTTAGCATTACTTGGCACAAATTGCTTAGCACCAGTACTGATTAAAAACGTAATCATGAAATGCTTCATCACCACATCTCCTGCAAATTCAACAGAAAGCCACAATTCACAAGGGTCAGATTTTTAAAAAGTAGATCCAGATATACGTGCACTGGCACAAAACCACTGAGCTTCTTCCAGAAAGCTCCACGTCTTTCTTTGGAGGAATGAAAAAACAAGCAATGAAAAAGTCATGGAGCTTTTGTTAATCCAAGTACAAACCATATTGTGCATCTGATTTTGTGTTCACACCTATTCTGCAAGCATGCAAAAACCACATAGTACAAGAATACTGTTTTGCAATAGAACAAGGAGTAAAGGATCCAAGTAGTTGATGTACTAGTCTGCTAAATGCACCACTGACTCATGGAGGTGCTTGCTAGCTACCACATTTGTTTGTCCCTCCTTTCATCAGCAGGGGTATAGAAAAATCTTTATCCACAATTATCTGAAAGCACTAAAATTTTCCTGTGGTTTAGCAAGCTGGACAAGGCAACAGTTTGTTTTCTAAATTAGCAACATTCTGAGCTCATCTGGCTTTCTTTTTATTTCCATGTTATCCCACCATTCTTGAACATCAATTAGAACACTAGAAGATAAACAATAAAATTGAAATTGGCTTTGTCAAGACTATTTCACCATCTCTTCCTGTTCTTGGATCAACATTTCAAGTCTGAATCATTCAAGCAACTAAGAAAAATGTCATCACTTTTCTAAGAATATGCATTTCTTTTTTGTTTTTGCATGCCTCAGTTCTTTATTGAATAGACTAATTCGCATTTTTTTAGAAAACACAGTAGTGTCTTGATACACATCTCATATATTGTATTTTCTGCAGACTTGTTGCACGTAAGAATCCAGTTATTTGTTTAAAGTCTCTGAATGTGCTTTGATATACATACTTATGATGTCCAGTAATCCAGACAACAAGTGGTTTCTTTGAGAGCTCTACTGACTGTTACTGGCAGCTAAGTGTGAGACTCGTCCTTGAATCAATCCACTATGAGGATGACTGTGACTCGAAAACAATATCTGAATTTACAAAATCAACATTAGAAACACGTCCAGTGTATCTAGAGTATCAGCTAGGATTAATATCAGAAGTTTAAGATGATTCTAGTACTTTATTTGTCTGATCTCACAGCTTGGATGTGTTTGTTAGAGATTTCAGTATGTTGTTAAATGACATTTTCAATAATTTAAGCCAAATCTCAGCCTTCTGCAAGCATAGTCTCCATGAATACACGTATCCATTAATGATTCTTTTCTCATTTTCAGTCTCTTTACATTAATATCATTGATCATTCTTTTTAAGACCTTCACCAATATCCTTTGAAATCAATTATTAGATATTTGATTACATCTTTAGTTCTATCCTTAATCTTTTGTTTCCTTATTTGCATAATAGTCAATTTGTAATGTCAAAAAAACATTTAGGGAAGTAGTGTGGAGTGGTTTCAGTAATTTATAAAAGTGTTCATTTTATACTTCCTTAGAGGCAAAAATTTAGTGTGGAAATAAACTGAAATTTTCTTGTCAAGCTCAAAGCTTTTCCTAACATTTTATAATAAAGCTACAAATCATGACAGAATGAAAATCAATTCAAACAGCTGCCAACTACACCCACTTCATCCACTAATGATTTCGTTTCTTCTTCTCTTTTGAGCTAGTTTGAAATAAACCTAGAAAGAACCCAGATGCAACCTTCTCTTTTCATTCTTAGAAACACACACATTCTCCACTCACATTCTCCAACATTTTTCAAATATATGCAGTAGATGTTTGTATAAAAGCATTTGTCTTCAGGTATAGATTTGCAATAAAACAAAAACAGGATTTGCTAACAAATCATCACTTCTACTGCCAAGAGCAAGACAGAGTATGGGAATATTAACACTGCAGTGAAAAGACAGGATTACCCAATCCGTACCAGATTTTCTGTATCATTAAACACAGATTTGTCTTTTTTTCTATACTTGCAAACACCTGTGATTGTCGTATGTAAAATTAACACCCCATGTCAGTATGAAAAAACTCCTGGTAGACACATACTTGCTTGGAAAATTGCCAATCACTGAGATACAAAACTGAAGAACATAATGGAGCCTGACTGTCACTGCCAGTTTCAAATACACTATTTTTGTAGCAAAGTATGGATTCTTAATGCTTAAAATTATCAAAACTCAGATGCATACACAATCAGAAAAAATGTGTTTCTAATGCTCACGTTCACCCTTATCACCTGAATATATCAGTGCTGTTGCTGCAAAGATGATGTCTGTGATTTTTGACAATTTTTTATTCTAAGAAAACAGCAAAATGCTGGTGTAGTCTGTTCTTCAATGATTTACTTTTTCAGGGGATGAAATTCTTTTTACCTGATCATTTACAGGTCAATTAAAGAATGTAAAATACTAAAGTTTTCTTTAACGTCACACAAATACATATTTTAATATTCTTACACTACTTTCTCACTTTCTTAATGCCAACTATAACTAAAAGTTCAGCTTATACTTACGCATTACAGCTGTCCTTACTACTCTCATTTTGCTTGCGTAGATCAGCAATTGCATCATTGCTGTTATTTATATTTTCCTGCAATCTAGCAATTTCGTTGTTTTTTTCTGTGATTTTTAAAGAATACACTGAAATGTAAAAAATACGTTTAAGTATTTTCAACATATCCATGAAATAAAAAGGTTACATTCAGGATTCAAAATTCCTTCCAAACTACTTGATTTCAACAGTACTAGATGAGTGAACAGCCTGCAATTAAGGAAAGCAACAACAAAGTAAATGAAAATAATTGAGCAGGAACAAATAAATCCACATAAAATATTAATTTACACAAGATAAAATTAAAATTTTAAATTAAATCAGTGGAGCTATTTTGGGCAAGTTTTTGAACCATTTAACCCAAGCTTTTGAAAGTCTAAGTGTTGCTTTTGAGTTCACACATATTTAGATGTTTCTGAACACTCAAATAGCTATAATATGTTACTACACAGCCTTTGGATTTTATCTAAAAACATGCTCATTTATAGTAGACTTGAACAAATTTTAACACTAAAAACCAGCTCTACGTTTAAATAAGAAGATTGATGAATTATTCTGTAATTCTAGGTGTACCAAATTTAGTGTTACAGACATTTTAAAGTTAAAAAACTTCAATTTCATATTGATAATCCTCTTAACGTATGGGTACTTGCTTGGGCATATCAGCTAGGATTATTAGAAATACTGCCACCAACAGGAAGATCAATCAGACCAGAATGCTCTCTTATTCCTGAAGGACTTGAACTTCAGTTTCTACTTAGGAGGTACCAGTGATGAGCACAGGTGTCCTTAGGTTGTCTAAAGTATGGTTTCTCTGCATCCATTGCTGTAACTGAGGGATACAACTTCACAGCATGGTAAAAAAAGAAATCAGTCAAGACCCGAGTCCATAATGTTTTGCTGTTAGTCTTAGGGAAAAAGAATTTCATGTGGAGCAAGACTTTCCCATTGGCATTACTGTTTGGTATTTCAAATAAAATTACCAGCTGCTTGACCGCAGAAAGGAAGAACCAGGCTTGAGTAGGTTGTAGCAACTGAGAGAACTTTCATTATTGTAGGAAGACAGAAAGAGAGAAGAAGCAGTGAGGCAGAGGTCCAAATCTGGGAAGAACAAAAAACATGAAGAAAGAAGGGCAGGCAAATGGCAGATGTATTGAGAAAGCACAGCTGAATCAAAGAACTGCCAGTGACTGAGGAGCTACAGAGTAAGAGCAGGAAATGGCGCAGCATGAAACTGGCTGTCCATGAGACAGCTGAGCAGCATTAGCTAAAAGTCAAAAGCAAAAGCAAAGTCTGCTGGGGAGAATGAGCAAGTATTGATGGCAAAACACGAGATAGGGGTGAGAGCAGGACACTGGACAGCTTTCATTATTAAGCTTGCTTCCGCCTCTGAAACTCAGACATTTACCAGGACTAATGAAACAGTGTATTCAACAGCTAATAAAATGATAACTTATCACTACTCACAATTTATCTGTTGATTCACATGTTCCTTTGCATAAGAAGTTTGTTTTAGCTGGAAAACTGAGAAGAAAAATAAACACATTTATCTGTAATGAACTGTGAAACAAATGTTTTACAACGGGAATTGCATAAACATTGATAGGCAAAGATTGTAACAAGATACCTAAAAATACCTCTTCAGACAAGCAATTTTGCTAGTTAGTAATTGATAGAGCCCTGCTTCACAACCTCATAGCTAATAAAACACTATGGAGGTGATCATAAAAACCTAAATTTTTAAATTTATTTGAAATTAACACAACCACATAAAGCTAAAAACATCACTACATGCACTGTATTACTAGTTTTCAGTTAAAAAATATACAGTATGATGACCTACCAAACTCAAGTAGAAGTTTATCCAAGTTGCTTAAGAGTCTGTCACTCATCACGTAAACTACAAGAGAAAAATGCAATTCACATATTTACAAAAACAAAGCTGCATTGATACAATAAAAAAGTCAAAATTCTAAGACAATACCATGCTCTTTAAGATGAAAGAGCTAAAACAGTTTTAACTGCATGTGAGTTAATTGTCTAATCCATTTTAGTGGAACCAAATTTTTCACTGATTGTAGTAATGGGCTTACTGGAAGTCTAAGCAACAGTTAGGAAAAAAGGAAGTGTATAATTTAGGTAAAGATTCCTGGAGCAGTTCTATCTTTGAGAGGCTTAGCACTCTTAGAAGGCGTGAAGAACGCAGGAAGAGATGCTTGTGTACAAAATGTGTGGCCTCTACTCCAGCTGGTTTACTAAGCCTATCGACTGCAATGATGGTAATGGAAAAGCTTCTTATCCATTCTGTACACTCCTCCAGCAGTAATTGCAAAGTACATTTGAATCAGAAGGTATATGAGTAAGTGGGATTAAAGGTACAACTAAAATACAACGGAATGCAGATTATTGGACATTAATTCTTCTGTTTGTATAGTGCTGCTATGCGCAGAAATCCAGTTACGTTTTTTTAAACAGCTTGGGAGTCACGTAGTCTTCTTAAAAGGATGCAATCACCATCTAACCAGAACAGACTGAACACAGGCAGTTAGCTTGGACACAGTATTTAAGCAAAGTTGTCAGAAACTTGACTGTCCCACAAAGGCTTCCCCATGGGAGGAGCACTTCCCTTGGTTGTGTGTAAAAAGTAAAGCCACAACCAATCGGTGATGAGGATGAGATCCTAATCCAGGATAAAGTGGAATAGAAAACAACTGCAGAATTTAACTAAAGTGGCATTAAGACTACATAGTGTAGCACTGAGACTGTGAAAACTGGGGAGGAGGGGAGGGAAGGGAGGAAGCATTTAAAATGCTGGATGTTTGACAGAAATGAATTTGCCTAACGGTTAAGAGAGGATCAGAACTTCTAATCCAAGAGACCAGATTAGAACAGGCAGTGATAAAAACTCCGAGAAAGAGATAATAGTTTTACCAAATGTATTTAAAGGATTGGCACCCTAGCTCCTGGTGCCTGGAAACAGCAAACAAAATACTTTTCTGAAAATACTGAGAAAAAAATGCCAGAAGTAACTCAAGCCAGAGGTCGATGCAAAACATTTCTGCTTTTACACAAGTGGAAGTACTTTCTTAAGAAATAAAAATTAGTTGGGAGCATATACTGAAGATCTGTTTAGTGATCTTCATAAATCATAACAAGAGATCCACAAATAGAGCAGATTGTAAAATTCCTTATTATTAAGATGATATATATCATTTATTCCTTTAAAATAGTTATGATGAATTTTATTCTGTGAATACTTATGTAAAAAATGAGGAACAGAACTAAAGGTAGAATTGTTTTGTCTTTTATTTTTTTTTATCTCTGATTTTCTGATACAATTTATTTAAAGGGTAAAATTGCAGAAAATGAGAGTGCTTCTACAAGCATGTGTATGTGCAACTTTTGCTATTGTTTAAATGAAGCAACAAAACTGCAAATGATATTTTTGTGGTGTAAATTAAAGACCATGTGTCCCTGGCAGAAAGGGCTGAGAGATTTCACTGCACTGGTGATCTATAAAATGGCTGTAGATTTTGAAACAACGTGAAACAAAATACCTTAGGAATATATGACTGTACTGAAGACTGATTCTTGGTCCTACTGGAGAAAAGTAGAAACCATCAGTCAACTTGGGATGACAAACGCAGATGTTCTCACATGGGGCTGTTATTTTTCAGATCTGAAAGAAGCACAACAGAGCAGAATAAACCGACTTCTACAGCAAAAATAAAGCACTTTTAGGCTATGTTGAGGTGCTTACTTTTCCCAAAGAAATTACAGATCAAAGCATTTGTCAGATGATGGAATAAAATTAATATCTTTGGTAACAATGTGTGATATTTTTCCGTAATTTAATGCTAAAGCATAATAAATATGTAATACATATCAATGAGTAAAACAGCTTCAAACAGTAATACATGATTTCTAATGGATCTCTCTGCCTGATCTGTCAATGTTATTCAGAACACCACCAGAAGAAAGATCTTCTGCATCTTGCATTTTTGTACATTAATAAAAGCAATTAGATGGGATTCAGCTGGGGCAATGAAGTTTCATGAATTACAGGACTGCACTGAGTGCAGAAACCACTAACAAACTGATTGTCTGCCTATCTCCCATCACCACAGCACTAATGTTGATGCAATTTATCATAGCAGAATTACAGCTGTATTTCATATCCAATCCTACGACAGCCATTACTAGGTTCTTCATTAAAAGACGAAAAATACCCATAAACTCAGGGATACATTCCTTGCTTAAAATCAGATGCTCAGATTGAACCATGCAGGCATCCTCTACAGATATCTTCCTGAAATATCTGGTGATGTATTTTTTTATTTATATGACCCTTCCTCTTTAAAATTCTGTTACAACTCTCAATTCTACACATTGCTGCACACAACTGTCCTTTTCTATTGGCTTTATATAAATCATTTTAATTCTAGCAAGGCTCTTCTGAGAGATGGTTGTCTCTCTCCTGTGGTATTCGTTATCCCATGGGACATTTTACCTGACTGGTTATTTGATTCTTGGGATTTGGTTGAGTTCACCTTTCTGTGCTAAGAAGCTCACACCTCTCATTGCATCATTACCCTCCAGCTACACCATTGGAGTAACCCCAAAATGAGACCTGAACTCTGCTTCACTGTGACAACTGCCACTGTTTCCACTTCTCGCGACAACATCAAAACCCTTTCCTGACTGGTGACAGTTCTACAGTTCTATAACTGAGTTTGGGTAATTGTAGGGCTCTTCTTTCCTGAATTCCCTGTTTGTAACAGATGATTGTTTAAAACACGTTGCCCCTGTGCATTAGGAACCATGCCCTCATAACCAATGCGTCAGTCAAGTCCTCAGGAAGTTAAATATCTCCTTGATTGGGTTTTATTTAGTTGGGCACATAAAAATTAAAAGATATTGCTGTGGGTGATTTCTTAAATTCCAGGAAATTTTTTTAAAAATTAGATTTTTGACTAAAGGGTAAGGGGCAAAGCCCACCTCATGGGTACCTCAGGGGCCGCGGCCGAGCTCCACAAAATGGCCGCGTGCCTCTGAGGGCGGGAGCAGGGCCCCCACAGGAGCAGGCAGTGACCACCCTACACTTCGGGGGCCATCAGCTCTTGGATGGTGACCAGAACATGGTGGTCCTGCACTGTTTGAGGAGCTGACAGAAGGGGAAGGGCAAGGAGAGCCACCATAG
The DNA here is from genome assembly GCA_013396635.1 of Penelope pileata. Taxonomy (NCBI): domain Eukaryota; kingdom Metazoa; phylum Chordata; class Aves; order Galliformes; family Cracidae; genus Penelope; species Penelope pileata. Next base: position 658,366 of record WBMW01005641.1, on the reverse strand, counting down.
CCGTCCAGGGCCTCACCTGCAGCCAGGTGGTCCCTCACAGCCACCCGCGCCCCGACGCAGTGAGGCGAGAAAATGGCGGGGCCGCCCCCGACGGGGCGCGGAGCAACGGGCTCCGGTGAGGGGAACCCCCAAAACACAGCGTGAGGGGGCGGCAGGTCTCTGTGCCACCCCGCGGCCTCCTCCTCCAGAGAGCCACGAGGACAGAGCTGTGAGAGAGGGAAGGAGCGGCCGCTGGGGCTGAAAAGCGATGAGGATGCTCCACCTGCCGGGCAGAGCTGCGCGTCCCCGGGTGTCCTCCGAGCACACACCCGGGGCTTCATCCACCGACCTCAGATCCGCGGCTTTATCCACCGAGCTCAGACCCGGAGGTTTTGTTCACCAAGCACAAACCCCGAGGTTTTGTTTGTTTCTACACCACGCGTGGTGCTGGCTCAGCGGGCGGGGGCAGGAGCCCGCGGCCCTGAAAAGGTTGAAAATACAAATGTGTGGTTTTATCTTCCTTATAGTGCCGTCTTTTCCCACAAACCGCCTGCTTCTTGCCTCTTTCCTCGATGTAAGCAATAAGAACTCCACAAAAGTCAGCGAATTTACACTGGGTTACGAACGGGAGCACTCACACATAGCACATCCCCTCAGGCTGGTGTTTATACGAGTATTTACCCTGAAATTGGGAATTATTTCACATTGTGGCTTTTCCTAAGTGACCCCAAATGGGAGCAGGGTGCCCGCTTGGCACCGAGCTCACCCCAGCAGGGACGGGTTTAGAGCTATCAGTGAGCAAAGAGCAGGAGTGAGATGGGGAAGGAAAGGGGGGCACGCGATGGAGGGGAAAAGAAGAAAAAACAAACAAACAAAAACAGCAGAAAGGGTGGAAGAAGAAAGGATAAGGAAAATAGAAACAGCACAGAAGAGGAGAGCAGAAAAGTATTTCAGTGATCTAAGCAACGATGGCCAAAGGCTGAGCTCCCCGCAGCACCAGAAGGTGCTGGACATTGCCTCGGGCTCTGGGTCACGCCGTGGGGACATCCCGCTCCGTTCCCCCTAAGGACTGTCAGGAATGGTCCCCGCTGGGGCTCTGAGGGTCCCCCGAGCTCCTTTAACTCCTCCGCTGCAGCCCGAGGCGAGGCCATGTCTGTGCGCACACCTAAAACTCAGAGAACCATAGAATCATAGAATCATAAAATCATAGAATCATAAAATCACAGAATCATGGAATCGCAGAATCGAAGGGAAAAGAAAATGCTTCTGCAGGCTGCAGAAACGAGGGCTGCGTGTCCCGCTGGTTGCCCCTCGTTTGTTTCGCGTTGCTCCCCAGCAGCGTTCCTCTAAAGAAACCCCAACCATCAAGAACCGCTTTCACTGCCTCCCCCAGAGCAGGAAGGACCCTTTCCCAGCACCGCCTCCCACTCCCCACGAACGGGTCGCGTTCCTCCGAACAGAAATGCGGTCACTGCGGGGCTTGAAATGGCTCCGACCCCTCCGCAGACCCCTGGGCTTGCAGCTCCCTTCGCGCAGAGCCCCGACAGGGCACGCTGTCCCTTGGTCCCCGATGTCCCAGCACATCAACGAGTCTGGGGACACCTCTAGGGCCACTCCCCCGGGAGGAAAGCGGGGAAGCATCGTTCTCTTTCACTTTGAAGTTTTCCTGCCGCAGAAGGAGGGTGCCCGGTGACTCCGCTCGCCCAGGGGTGCATGGGGTGCCCGCAGCGTTCGGGAGATGCAAAACGGGAGATGGAGATACAGCTGGAGGGCGGGGGGCGGAAAACGGGTCCCACACAGGTGTCCCTCTTCCAAACCCTTTTTTTACCAGAAAGGAACTGAGGAGGTGACCCCCAAGCATCCTCCATCAGCGAGAGACCCACGGAAAGGGCTGGAGATCAGCGCGGTGCCAGCTCCCAGCACAGCCCTGACCCAGCTTTCTCCCGGCCCCGTCCATTCAGTGCCCAGTGAGGCACTGAACTCCCCCAGGGTTTCTAATGCTGGTTCTTCACCCTTCTCCAAACATGCGAATCGTCCCCATTGCTGCGTGATGCTAAATATGTGGTTTGGTGACAGCCTTCCTCCCCATCCCGGGAGGATGTGTAATATCTGGAGGAATTTTTTGTGCGTTTCTGAAGGCTGAATGGTTTTTGTAGGACAGCTGCTCCCAGTTCCCCACCTCCCGTGGGAAGGGAATGCCTTCTTTTTGCAAAAGAATGTCTCCTATGGGGAAAAGGTGTACAAGAGGAACATTTTAGAGAGAAAAAATTATGAACAAGCGGACAGTTCTGTATTTATTTGAACGCTTTATTTTTTGTTTGCTTCCTGTTGGTCGAATTTTCAGAGAAAACCCTGATGGAAAGCAGGGTTTTAAGGGGAGTGAAGGTGCTAAATGAGCACACCCGGGTTAAAACGGACACTGGGAGCTACGAGCGTTTCCCTGCAAATGAGGGCAGGAGGCAGGCGAACCGGGGACTTCAGCATCAGACCCAGGGCGATATCCTTAAGAAAACAGAGGAGAAATTTGGGGTTGCACACCCGTCCCGTCCTGCCTTCAGCCCTGGCCTCGACCCTGCACAAGGAGGATCTTTCCAGTCTCCAAATAATTCAAGTTACTGTGTTTTCAGCGTTGATTTATTGTAACACCAAATAAACTGCCTATGGTCCGATACTTCGTACTATGGGTAACCCAAATAATCCGCAGAAGGACAAAAACTTAACAAGTACGTGGTGTGAGCAGAAAGTGATGAACACCTCTGCGGTCTGACAGCATTTTAATGGACCCTTCGGTGTCTCCGACGGTTTTCAGGGCTCTAAGCGAGCCCCCAGCCTGCACGCTCCGTCTAACATTCAGCGGATCAGAGCTTTAAGCGTAGCTTTTATGGGAGGAAAAAACTGAAGGATTGGTAAGTGCTGCTTCGGGGACACGTCAGAACGGAGCCGAAGCCCCCAAATCCCGGCTGACTCCTCAGGTGCTCACCCCAGGGACCGCCCGCACTCGGGCAGCGCCCGCTTAGCACCGCGCAATGAGCCTCCGCATCTCCTGCAATCCTACTGAGACCTCTAAAGTGGGGCTTCTCGTTCCCGAGGGAGGATTTGTTAATGCAATACTTAACGCCGATCAAAGGCTTAAAAAAAAAAAAAAAAAAAATATCTTCGCACC